>CAJVOY010000094.1:214973-324514 GCA_911197225.1 Penicillium salamii | reverse complement strand
GGTGTGGTATGGAAGTGGTGTGCAGATATATATCATGGATAGCTTCACGGGGAAGTGGCTCGTCGCTCATCAGCCAGAGGGAATTCTTATAAAAACTTCTTTCTTAAGATGATAAAATATGCTAACTTCATACTAGGGTAATTCGATTCGAAGGGTATTTTGTAACGAATGCACAGGTTAAGTGTCATAGTGTGAAGCTGTAGTACTCCTTAGCCTGGATTCTGCCATGACTGTCTGCCTCTGTTCCTCTAGAGCTGTATTTAAGCTGTACTGTTCCTGATACTGTTGTAGCTCTTCGAGCTACGTCCTGTCTCCACACTGTACCCTGCTGTCTGTCTGTCTGTGTCTGCTCCTAGTCTTATGAGAATCTGATCCTGCTCTGCCCCTTGACACTGTCCCTCCTTGACTTCTTCGCCCTTTGCCCATATCACGACTTCTTCCAGGACAGCGAACTTGTTGACTCCATTGGCCGAAATCTGTGCGTATCCGCCTTGCTTTGAGGGAGCAAGAGCAAGGATTTCGCACCACCCTTCCTTTCGAAAGTACTTATCGTTGGCCTTATACTTCTCCAGTATTTCTTTACATAGCTCAGCGTCCTGCCGGCATCTAGCACGAAAGTTGTGTTTGGATTCAAGAGATGAGGGCATTGTGAATTGCCAGCGTAGGTATGAACAGATGTATGGGCTCGACAGTGGATGTGAAAACCGAGCATATCGGGAGTGAGAGCCAGGGAATAATTTATAAAGATACCGCTATGTTTTGTGTCTGATGTCGCACCTTGGACGATTAGACCTGGCTAGGACCCGCGGGTACCCTCCATGACCCTGACCCTCACCTCACCATGCGGAGGTCAGGGTCCGAGACCTGGACCCGCGGGGAGGGTCGTACCAAGGCCGACCCTCATGAGGGTTACCCGCAGGGACCCTGAGGGTCGTCAAACATGACAAACAGGTAAAAAACGTGACTGGACGTCAATTGCATAAATTATGTAGAAACAGGCTGTATTCCATTGTAATTGTAAAGTAAAACTTCATTACTGTATGGCCTTACAGAAGGAAACTACATATCCACTCCTTAGTGCATACCATAGGTTCATTCTCGAATAGGGGTTTCAATTATGAATGGTTTATATTGTACCCGTAGCATAGTGTCTAGTCATGGTTCTAATGAGCTTAGAGTCAAACTATATACCCATCTAGTAGCCTCGACTTCTTCCGTATCCTACCCGATACACGATGCTGCGTATCAGGGAAGGATAATGATAGGTTCTCCTCCGGATCCATAAACCCATCAGCATCAGCATCTTCCTCATCGCCAGAATTAACTGCAGGCCGCTTTCCAGCAGCGACTGCTGAGAGTGGCGGTGCGTCCAGGGTTGCTTGCGTAATTAATATAGCAGTCGGTGTATTGAGACGGACCTCGACATCCTCCTCCTCATCATTACTGATAGCCTCAAAGATATATGTCTGGACATCAAGTGCTTCTGCCGAAGCTGCTATCTCATAATCTGAAAGATACTCTTGGAGAATCAGCCGCTACTCCTCCTTGATATCGAATCTTGTTGTACACATGTACAACATGATATCACGAATAGTCTCTGGGTTTAACGACCCCCGGCGGTAGTGACATATATCCCGAGCAGAATTAAACAGACGCTCAACTCCAGCACCAGTCGCTGGAATTGACATGATATCACGGGCAACGCTTGCAAGAACAGGGAATTTTCTCTAATAATCTTTCCAGAAGATCCGGACAGATCCTTTGATAGTATCTAATCAGATAAAAAAGTTAGTTATATGATTCATAGAATAACCTTGCTTACTTACCACTCTGGAGATATTTGGTAAGCTCGTTGTACTGCGGAGCAATTAATTGTAGTAAAGAATCGCCGTCAAAGGCCTTCTCAAACTCTGATTCAGTTATTGATAACTAGCTATCAGACTGTATTATATCTGGTGGTGTACATTAGCTATATCTCTCGAAAAGAGACTGAAGACTCTCGCAGTATTCCTTTCTGTAGTCCCTTCCTATCTCAGGATCCAGGTCCCAATCGCTTATTGAAAAGAACTCCATCTTACTCAACGGCGCCAGAATCATCCTAATTGCGTAGGGATTACCTTCGATATCATCTGTATCGCTGTAGTATTTCTTTAATTTCTTCTTTATAGCCTCAAAAGAGGAAAGCATCAGCTGTTTTCAGAAAACTTTCTTTCGACAAAGCTGCCGTATCAATCTTTCAAAATAATCAAAGAGCTTATTGTAAATCCTAAAGATAAGATGGATACTCAAGTCTTTAGTACGACAAACTAGTATAGTAAGCATAAAAAAGGGCTAGAGAATACAAAGTAGATAGTCAATCTATCGCTACCCCTCTATACTTAATACAAAATGGGATTGGATATAATCTTCACAGTACTTATCGAATATATCATAAAGTCTTTTCGCCCATCGGAGCATCAGGAATGTCGAATTCCATCATATACGAACATCCTAGATTAGGAGAAGTTTTATCCCAGTGTTGTTAGATTGAAGATTTAGAAAGCCTTCTTTACGTTGAAGGCTTCTATTAATATAAACCATAAGACTACAGACCTATAAGGATAATTAGCATTATTAGATTATAATTTATAAATAGAAACTTTAAACTTATCTTATTTAGAGTATCGACGATCTCATATTTCTGCTAGCGCACACGAAGTAAATGTACACGATCTTCAGATTATTCTATCTCAGCGTTATTATTCTTTGGCGAGGTCTTAATTTTACCAAGTAAATCAATTAGACTTAATTGAATAATATATACAAGGTAGGGCACTTAGATAATCGTAGAATCTGTCTTAAGCTGTAGCATCTTAATCGAATCATTTACTGCTGCAACAAATATCTTATTATTAGACGTATTGTCCGTCGTTACCACCAGTATACAGTCAGCGATCTGGTGCTTCTGTAGGATCTAGAGAATAACCCTACCGAAGTTCACTTCGGTATAAGATCCAGAAATTAACTCAAACCTAAGTAGAACTTCGTGATACTTCCATTTCTAGTCTAGGAAGTATCTTGTGATAGCTATAAATACTTGCTAGAATAAAGAAGTCCAACAGTCAAGCATAATCGATATCTTTGCATCAGATAGAAGCCATTGTAGTGTCTTCTGTTGATGTTCTAGAACAAAACCCCGAAGGCGGTCGTGAATTATCTTTCTTAATGGAACATTTGGTGGTGTAGATGCTAGTCGTACGTAGGAAAGGAAATCATGGAATTCTTAATACTTAATAAATAGAAAGAGTAAATACGATACAGTGATTAGATTCAAGATCTTCTGCTCCTATATTTGCTGGGTAAAAGTATGCGCTGGTCTTCTCTTGGTCTAAATAATAATAATTTAATATTAGTATTGATATAGAATATAGATTGGTTTTAACATATCGTATTACTAAGTAGTTGCTAGATATTACTCTTCTTAAATATTCGCTGTCAGCATCTTAGTCTATCAAGATATTTCTGTATCGATAAGATTCTAATATAGTTGGTACTTAGATACTCGAGAATTGTACAACACCACTTACATATAATACCTGGCTTCCTATCTTTAGCATTTGCAATTTGTTGAAATCCTTTTCAGCACTCTACACAACGATTCATATCCCAATTAATTCGCTTCTTCTTACCAAAGTTAATCTCAAACTACCACTGGATAAATTCTGCAGTTATTATAGTTGTAAAGATAATATATTCATTAATATAGTCTAGTTTGATTCGGATGAGAGTGTCTGGGACCTAAGGTACTACATATAATCGATGGGTTGGAAGGTCTAGAAGGTTTGGAACTAATCCAAACTAGCTTTCAGATTGTAGTTGACTCTGGCTTTTACGTTGGGATAATGAATCGTTAGGAATAAGGTATTGCAGCATATCTAACTGCACTCCGTCGAAGCTAGATGATGCATAGATATCGGAGAGCTGAGATATGATAGATTTAGTAACCAAAAGACAGTATTATAACTAAGAAGGAAGATATTAAGAAACTTATTGATTAGTTTGTACAGAAAGATGCGCGATATTCTTAGGGCATCCGTTTGTTCCTATTCTATATATTAGAATTGATCTATTATCTTTTGTATCCATATAGCTAGATCTGATTAGATAATATAGTGGATAACCTAATAAACGAACCTTAACGAACCTCAACGAACCTCAAATAGACCCTTACTTACCCGCAGCGACCCTCATCGACCCTCTAGAGGACTCTTACTACCCGCAGCGATCCTTATAGGGATCCTCAAAAAAATCCTCAAGTTGAGAAAATAGTATTGATCAAAATGGCTAAGTCCAGTAATTATAACTTTTAAACTGGATTGACGACATACCTAGACTATTTATCTTGAATTCTTTAAGATAGATTGATAGAAGAAGATATCATAATTTAAATGATATAAGAAAAAGGGAATATAAACTATGTCTTAATAGCTTTCTTAAAAAAAAGTAGTTCTACAAGGAAAGATATATATAGATTACAATATTCACAATATATATATCTACAACTTTATATACGATTTTATTGACAACCGTCATTGACCACCCGCTATATTGATATCATCGAATATTACTTATAATCTATAGGTAACTATACCTTTAGTTTACTTTTATATAAATATTTCTTTATAATTCATTTTATTGATAGAGCATTCAATGAAATATCTGCAAATTAACAGAACAGCTATAAAAAACAGAGATGAATCATCAATTTTATCCAACCGAAAGAGGTAAGACGTCTAAAATTTATGCAAATGCGGGTTGTTGAGGGTCGCCGAGGGTCCGCATAGTGAACCTCAACGACCCTCAGGGTAGGTTGAGGGTCGGAAGGTTGGAACCTCCCCTCTTGAGGGGAGGTTCGAGGGTCCGGGGTAGGGACCCATGCGGAGGGTCGTAGCCAGGTCTATGGACGATGTTGTTGCCCTGCTAGTTGGTTGTTGTGGTTCGCATTGCATGAGGATCCTGTGGCAATCGAAAGAGCTTCACTCAGCCTTCAGGATCATCCTGGAAGTGTCACTTCTGCACTCTTCAACAACCTTGGGCAATGGGGATCAACTGTTGAGTCTGCCAGCCTAAGAAGAGAGTCAAGAGACGTACGAAATGGTTGGTTCGAAGAACAGAGACAGGAAGATGGAGAGGGAGGGGATAAAGCTGGCATGCTGTCTACACTTTGCGCTAGGGCGAATGATGAGTCTGTAAGAGATGTACAGGTTCGGGCGTACGGCCTGTCTGTAAGAAGTACTGACTCCATACAAGGTCAATACAAATCCTCCTACTTAAGTACAATACGAAGCACTTTGCGAAGTGGTGCTTTACATCTGTATGCTTGTAAGTTTTTATGTCAGACATAGGACGCGAGGGAGGCAAAGCTTCACAGAAGATGACGGTCCGACTCGACGAAGAGAACTAAGATGAAGACTATGGAGATCTATGGAGAGAGCCCCTCTTATAGTACAGAGTACGCAAAGTATGCAAACGCGCAAGCGCATGAAAAGCAAGCCTGCTGATGGTAGTAAATAGCAAACCATCACAAAGGAATGCAAAAGAGGCAATTCGTTGATTTGGGAAAAGGGGGCTGAAGGACATGGTGCCAGGACATGGGCCTGCAGATTTACATGAGAAGATCAGAAACAGGATAAATCCCCTCCATACTAGCCCGAGTGGCAGCCTTCTGTTCATCGCTATGATCATCAAAGAACGGCTGCGACATCACCAAGTCAAAAAAGTCCTGTTTGAATTCATTCACACCAATGGCCCAGGAGGAATAACCCTGATCTGTCACGCGAGCGCTACAATACGAAGTCGCCTCCGCAGCCAGAAGCTGAGGCGCAGTGGCTCCAGCAGGAGCGGGTCGGTGTGAGATCAAGACCCGACGACTCTGAACATTGTCCTCATCGCTGGCAGCGATATCCTAGTCACGAATTAGCGTACCGCTCCCGAAACGACAGCGACTCGATAACGTACAGCCGGGATCTTGCTACTCGTGGCCAGATGAAATTGCTTCCGGTGGTTACCCAACAGAGCATTAAAGGCGGCGAGCAGGTTGCGAACCAGCACCACCAGAGAAACCATGCTTTCAGGCGAGATCACAGCATCAGAATGATCGGCCTCTTTGAAATGACTGGACACGAATTCCAAGATGGCTTGAAGACGGACCGCTTCGCCAAAGATACCCTCATGTACCTAGAGCAGAACATGGGTTAAACGACAGTGAAACGCGATCCCGCCAGGAAACACATACAGGCTCACATTTCCTGTTGCGCGAGATACATTGCTGACAGCGCGTAGAGGCTGAGCCCACTGCATCGACACACGGGATTGACAGTGGCGAATCGCCGTCCCAGTTAGCAAGGAACATCCGAAAACAGTGCATGCACCAGGTAAGACGACGGGTTGTTGGTGTAGGACTAAGCTTTCTTTGACTCTGGTGTGGGGTCCTGCGATTCGCCAGGGTAAAGCCAGCGCCACCCTGGCAGTCTGAGGTGTCGTCGTTGGAGTCCATACTGCACCGGTGGCAATCCTGGCCGGTGAAAACAACAAGTGATGGGAACCCGCACGTAACACTGAAGGATCGTCAGCTATACGACACCGACATGACGGAGCGACACGATTTCATACCAGAAAGGAGAAGCGAACTCTCACGAGGATACGGAGAGCAGCTAGCGAATCACTGACGCGGCAGAAGCGCGTCAATGATGAAGGGCTGCGAGCTTGAAGAAGAGAGGGGACCAGGTTGCTACGACCGATTCAGGCCACACCACTGAAGCAAACAAACCCTCAGGCGACAAGAGGTTAGAAGGCTGTCCAGCATACCACTCTCAATCGGTACAACCCTGCTATGCTAGCTACCTTTCCGACTGGGCTTTGAACGGGCTATGCACCATGACATATACTGTGGTTGTTTGTTGTAGATGTCGAGACTTCGGATTGTACATTGGGGACATCATGCTCAAGTGTGACCTGAGTGAAAAACTTCACCACTAGGGCGCTGCTCCATCGCTGGGTGCCAGTAATCTCCTGGCTCAGCTTTTGATAGCACGCGAGACTCCGCATGGGAAAGAACATCAGTGCTAACCGGTCAAAGTCAAAGGAGTCATTCCCAACTGCTAGTTCGCATGAACCGAGACATGGCAGGGCGTGGGAAAATGCCCAGGCTCTGGCATCTGGCATCTGGGGTAGAGTGACCGAGGTGGAAGATTCACATCAAAGCTATGACCTGGGCCGTCTTTGCTAAGTTGAAGCTTCCTCGCTCAGACTTGCGCCATTGCAGCAAGGCACAGGACAGGAGCGTTCTTCCTGTTGGAAGCTTGCCCTGGTGACAAGGGAATAGAGATCGGGACCGGAGTCCTATGGTCATCACAGCAGATCTGATGGCTTCCAGCTTGGTACCTGATGGTAATTCTCACAGTTCTTGAACAGCATGAAGCCTGGGAGTGGACGAGCCCCCTGCATCGCATTGAGCCCATGGGCCATTATGGCCTCTCTGCATGCTTGTGGGTTACAGTGGATGAATGACCCTGATCCTGTGAGTGGTCAGTACATCAGACATTTGTTCCTGTGTGTGGACAGCGATTCCGTTTGCAGACAAACCGCAGAGTGTGAACTTCCACAGCAGAGCCAAGAGCCAAGAACCCAAAAGGGGAAAAAAAGTCTGTCGTCATTCTGATCCGACCCCACAGGTAGACTGTTCGCTCCTCCAATTCTCCTCTTCACACACCCCACCATGTCTCGCAATATCTCCTACGGTCGCGGAGGCGCAGGTAAGTGCAGGGAATCAATCCTGAGTCGTTCCGCTAACAATCTCCAGGCAACATCACTCGACAACAAAGCGCCCCCTCCCCAAAGGATCTTGTCACGCCCACCATCAAGCAGGAAGTGTACACCACCGGTCGCGGCGGCTCGGGCAACATGGTCCAGAATAACCTTGACCGACCGGAGCTTGCGCGCGAGAGTCAAGACGTCGAATCACCCCCCTTGCGCGCACAGCAAATCCCCCACCACACCGGCCGAGGTATCAACGATCCCGATCGCGATCCCTCTCCCTTGAACGATCATGGCTAATTTCTGTACAGGCGGCGTCGCCAATGCCTACATCCCCACACCCGAAGAGGAGGAACAAGAGAAGAGAATTCAGGAGCAGGAGGCGGAGCTGATGCGGGTGCGAACTCTCTCGAAGGAACGCGTCAAGGAGATTGAACACGAGCGACAGGAGTTGCGGAGAGACTCGCCTGCTTCATAAGGGGCCACAGGAAGGGCGAGCAGAGAAATCACTGCAGGCAGTGGTCGATCGCGGAGATTTCCTTCCGCCTGAACGGTTTTGGTATTGTGCTTCTTTTCTTTCTTTGTCATCTGGGTCCAGTCGACGCGAATACTGGGGAACGTCGGTGAACGGCGTTGGATACGGGCGGCTCAGTCTCTCATTGCACTTGGCTCTTTGGTTCATTCCCTCGAGAGCTTCTCGAGAGGGAACACACATGTTTTCAATTGAATATACAACACGTCTATGCTAATTATGCCGGTTCATACCTCATTAGATGCAGCGCTCAAATAGAAAAAACTCCCCAAAGCAACCTCATGGAGAAATAAAACACCCTGTCGCGTCCACCGGCCATCCAATAAGCGCCCTCCATTCCGGCGGTACCGAGTCCCCAATCCGCGACAGGATCCGCATCCCCCAATCCCCCATCCACCATGAATCCCGCAGATGATGGAGCACAACCGCATAGTGAGCCAGCACGACCAGCGCGAACGGCTGACGCGCATCCAGGAGGTCCAAGAATCCTGCGGGGATTCGGAAACACCAACAGAACGCGAAGACTTTGGGCTCACCCCCTTTCATCAACCGTTCCAGCGCATTGCTCAGGTGTTCGATCGCCGCCTCGTAGAGGGACTCATCATGCGTCGCATCCTGGACCGCTTCCAGTGCATTTTGGCGACGCAGCGCCAGCACAACTAGCCGAGACATGTCAGGCATCGTGGGTCGAGGGTCTTCAGGCTTGATGAGCGGATTGAGATCGCCAGTAGCGATGCGATCCAGGATGGGTATGATGATGCTGACCAGCCAGCGGGTGAGCTGCAGAACTTCTAGGAATTCCTCCAGGCTGTCCAGTTCGCCATCCTCGTCGATGACACAGTATCCAAACGCAAACGCGATCATGAGACAGCACAGAGCGAATGTCACATTGGGATCTGACTCCTGTTCGAGGGGTGTGGTGGAGAGGGCAGCGAGCGCGTGGGACTGATGGGCACGAGCTGTTTCGAGGTATTGCCATCGGCGAGCGGAAACGGTGGTTGAGGCTAGGTGGAGGGCAGAGAGGGCGAGGAGACCTTGACGGAGGGGTGGATGGCGAAGGGAGAGGGTGGGGATGGTGGTTTGCCAGATTGTTTCAGAGGCAGGATTGCGGGCCATGGTTTTGTAGGTTGCCGTACACCATTGCATCATCAGTTCGAGATCTTGGAGATGGCTCTCTTCGCGCAGGTCGGAGGGATGAATTGAGGGTGAGGCCATGGATGCCGAGGATATGGATGAGGCGCTGGATCTTGAGCGGTGCTTGCTGTCCAGTCGCGTCAGTCGCGGTCGGGGTGGATATTGGCTGAGCATATTGCGATCGAAGCAATGAACGCAGGTCGCGTTTGACTCCTGAAACTACTCACGACGGTTAGCATCTGTGTAGAAAGGTTCCGAGGTAGTGCGTCAGATTGGGTCCGAGTTGCGTTCAAAAGCACCCGTCCCCCAAAGTTCCCGGGTGTCATACTTTGATTCTTCGGCCGGTTTGCATATCGCCGTGGCGTCGCTTCATCGACCGGACGGGGGTTTGCATATTGTTGTCCAACTCGGAGGGAATGACCGCTCAATTTGAATCATTCTGCGGGCCGAACGAGCATCAAGAACAGTAAAAGAAGAAAGCGGGTCATCCGATTATGGTTATTGTTCCAACTCAGCCGATCATCTTAAGTCCAATCATGACTCCACCAGACTCAACTCCCCGAAGCTATGACCGAAGAGAGAAAAAGGGGGGGGAAACAAGAAAAGGGTGGAGCATCAAGGCGTTCATGTCCCAATGCGGTAAATGCACAAGTGGCTCGTGCTGACCGAACCTACTGCGCTGCGCTGCAAGAATCGTCCGGCGGCTCTCCTGACTCGTATCGGTCTAGGGGTTTTTCCGGGTGAAATCCGTCCCGAACTTGGAAACGGCAGACAAAGCCCGAATGCCGTCCTTTTTCCCAAATGGGCCTAGGGCGCCCGTGATGTGCCGAGGCCCTATTTTCCGTTTTGGTTCTGGGCTGATGGTATGTCTGGACATGCCAAGAGATGCCCGGGGGCTTGCATCCTGACGGAATCAAGTCAATGCAGGACTTGGAGATGGTCCACCAGGACATACTTGCTGTGTGTAAGGATCTGCACTGTCCGAGGGATTTCCCCATTGCAACTCTGGGATGCAGGGAACCAACAGGACTTCCCCGAAGGACTCGGGCTCTAGACCGGCGTTCAGCATCGGCTTTTGCACGGTTGATGAGCTCTCGTATGAGTGGACCCCGGGGTTTACGCTGTGCTTGGCATCTGACACGATTGACTCGGGCATGATTGTTTGCCTAACGGCCCAGTTCGAAGAATACGACCGCACAGAAGCAGTATGCGTCTCGTCTTTCCACTTGATGCCATCCTGGAAACAAAGCACACCACACATGACAATTCCAGGCGACATTGGAAGCACTGGCATGGCCAGTAGTCTGAGACCCGCATGACAAAAGGAAACGAACGGAAAAGGAAAAGGCGACTCTGGAGCATTCGAGGATGACCAAACCAAACCAAACACAGATCAGAGAGCAAGTAGCATCGCAGTGATCACCCGGTAGTGCTCGGATGGTCGCATGCGCGTCGCGATCGTTGTGCATAAGTTATAACTCCCTTGAGTTGATGGTGTAGTGACTTTAACCAACAGTGTGGGCTCTTCAACTGCTACATCATACCTGAAAAGCTCTTCTGGTCAATCATCTCGGTAGATGAGAGCTGAATCCCGACCTTTGGTTCACATGTAGGAAGAAAATAGCAGTCTAGCGCTCCTGAAGTCGTAATCAACGCATCACGATCTGCTACCATGATCGCGACACAGTGCCAAGATGGTTCTCAGGTGCTACTCGCGCTTCCCTGTAAACATTCCTGTATATCTTTTTGAAAGCGCGCGCTGGCTGCACGCTACGGTGTCTGCTACAGCTCCTTTCCTTCCTTGCTGAATGGATCTATACTTAGATGCGAGCATGCAAAAAAAAAAAGTCTACAGGTCCGGGTGGTCGGCTTTGTTTCATCCCCTGGCGACAACTGCGGAAATATATAACAGCTTTGCAGTTGTTCCCTCGTAGATTGTCTGCCATTTGGCTTCAGGAGCACTTAAGTACTTAAGTACTCCAGAGCTTTCTACTTAAGCAGCTATCCACTTTAGACTCTTAAGTACTTAATGTCTCCAGTCTACCTGGTGTAGGTGACGTGGTAGATCTATGTTGAGCGGAACTCTCCAGGGCCTTGTTACAACAATTCTTCGCTCAGCACCTACTGCCCAGTGTGTTCCATTTGTGTGCTATGTCTCACCTAGGTGATGCTCTGGCAGAAGGCTGAATCCATCGAAGTTGCTGATCTGTTAGACTTCTCAACTAAAGATGGGAGAACATTTAGAATAACAGGGGAAAAGGGAGAGATCCGGGTGTTCGGGGTTGACCTAAGGCGTTGATGTCCAAGGCGACTCAGTGCTTGGGATGATACAGTGCTTGGGATAGGACAGCTGGGCCAGTGCTTAGGACGATACAGTGTCTAGGATAATTGTCGGAAGCCAGAAAGAAGATCCCATAGTTTGCATAGTTTGCATTTGTGTAAACTTACAAAGATAGTCACATGATCACTGCCTAATACATAAGGGGTATCTGTATGTGCGTTCTTCTACACAGTATCATCAAGCTGTTGCTACAGAATTCTGTTCCTCGTCTTGTAGATGCTTTCTTGCCCTGTGTCTTATCAACTACTTATGACGCACAAAGTAACAAGCATGATGTGCTAGATGTTTTTGGATTTTTGCAGCTGTACTACAATAGGAATTATCATTCGTTAAGACACGGAAAGGAGGTAGATTTCTCGAAATGTCAAGTAGTCTGTCTCCCTTAAACGCGGAGATCCCAACGACCTCCGCTCAGCCCCGTGGCTGAGCCATGAGATAGCACGACGCGTTTACCACTCCGAGACACCAAAGTGCCCTTGGTACCCGGCAAGGATACACTTCCAGTGGTGTTCAGAGGGGCGACGAAAGAAAATTGAACGAAACTCCCACCAGATTTGCGGAATTTCGTCGAGAAATTTCCAAGTGTGGTTGAAAAGCCCGCATCGACAGAGGTAAGGTTCCCTGGCTGTGGTGCAAGCCTCCACGTTGAGCCACCAGCTCCAGTGAGTTGGATGCCTGCCGCATATGCCGTCAGCGCATAGGTCGGACCCGTGGACCATCCATGCGCATGAGATACACGAGGGTCGTTGGCATAAGGCGCGTAATGCAGAGACCCATCTGTGGAATAGCCCTCAATGAAAGTCGACTGGGTCATTCGGGGATCGTTCAACATGAAACCCCACTGCAGACGGATCAAGTCCAAAGCCGAGTTGGGTTGATTGGCGAGGAAGTGTGCTTGAAGCTCAAAGCCACCGATGAATGGGGATACGGTTTTACCAGCCTCTGGGGCGGGTGCTCCGTACGTGCCCCATCGTGCCTTCAGGGCGTTGGACACAATGGTGCTTTGTCTCGTTGAATTTGTCAGGTTTGCTTTGATAGCCCATGCGTTCCCATCCTGGGGGTGAAGAGTTGTTGTCTGATTGTCGACGTAAAGTCCGTTCTTGTCGTCCCATAGCTTTTCATTGGCGGCAATCTTGATATTGCCTGCGATGTGCTTCCATCGCGCAGCGGACGATGTGTCCTGGAGCTCGCTTGCAAGTATTTGAGCATCTTGAAGAACATAATACAAAATGGCGTTGGCTTCAATGTTCTGTATCGCTGGTCAGAATATGTTTCACGTTCAAGGTTGAGGGATTTCTGCACATACGTGGCCTCCCATTCCAAAACGCAACCAGTCGCTGCTAGCAGTGATATTGGCTAGACCAGTGCTGTCCACGCTCGAGACAGCCCACTGTACGCCTCGCTTATACTGAGACCAGTGTTGCGAAAGCCATTCCTTGTCACCCGAGAAGCGATACAGATACGAAGCACCAACCAGGCTGTGCAGGTGATAAGTGTAGCTCGTGAGATCTAGGAATGGCTTCCCAGCGTAGGGAAGCTGGCCATTGGCTTTTTGCAGGACAAATAGAGACTCCAGGGCGGTTCGAACACTGTACAAGTCGCCAGTACTGACAGCAATGGCCTCTAGAGCAATCGACATGTCACCAGGCCAGACCAGACGATCACGCTTTGCGCCGTCAGTAATTGTGCTGCTGCCATTGGTAATCGTGTAGTTGTTCCACCAGGTGGCGGTGTCCGGCAATTCGATTTCCTTTGAGCTGTCATCCGACAAATGCACAAGCGAATTGCCATGCTTCGGGTTAATCGTGCAGATTTGGTTGGTGTACGCACCCGCATACCAGATCTTGTTGATCAATTCATCGTCCGAATGGAAGTAACCAGTGTAAGCACGGAGGTCTTGATCAGGGGCAGCAGTGTAGTTGACCCGAACACCACGGATCTGAACAGTGGCAGTCGTGTTGCTCACTACCGTGAGATATCTAAATCCACCGCGAATGTGCTTCTCTTCAGGTGTGTATTTCCCTGCCCCCTTACCCACTGGGAACCACAGAGGCATATCCAGACCAGTGTCTCCAGTGGCATCGCTGGCTTGTTCGTTGATCCACAAGCTTGATTCTGAGAAGGTGACTCCCAAGAAAGCAGAGGAAGAGGAAGCACTTCCGACATCCAAGGAGACTAAGCCAGCAACATTGATTCCAAAATCATATGTGACGGAGGAAACTCCGTGGAAAGTGGCATTCCCTGAAGAGCGAGTCAGGGAGACGGCGTTGGTCACTGAGCCATTCACGTTGTGAACGGAGGCTGGAACTAAATTTCTCGTCTTCGGGGCTAAGATGTACTGCTCGTACGGCACCGAAGACGCGGCAACCGCAAGCGGCCCAAGAAGCAGGGTAGCAAGATGCATGGTTGTTTGAAAATCCCAATACCTCCGTAGTCGGTAAAACCACTCGGAGAAAGGCCCGGTACTTATAATTCAGCACTCGAAAGGTTCACGCCTTCAGAATGATGAGCTCACATAGAAGGCTGGGGGAAACTCACTCTCGGTCCAATGAGGACCGAAGGGCGACTGGAAGACGCAAGGGCCTGAAGGAAATCTTGCTGGCCTCCGCATTTCATCTCGGTTGATCAACCTGCCGATGTCCCGATTGTGACGAAAGTGTGGGGTTGGGCTGCAAGTTTGCGGGGAAATAACCCTAGTTTTAGCTTCTCCCGGCAAAACTTCGCATAAACGACGGCTATTTCTGCGGATCTGGTACTCGAAACGGCTAATAGAATTTTACAAGGTTGGATAGGGTGTTTCATACGGTCAGGCAGTGCATCAATACTGGGAGATTGTCAGTCCACTTGCATATTACCGAGGTCAATGTTATTTGCGTTGGTGTAGGAGAGAGCCTGATGCCTAGATGTTGAATTGGGTATGTCTGGTTATCTGATCTCGGGTGTATCAATACACAGGCAATACAGGATTGTAGAACAAATTGATGATCCATGAGATTGCGTCTTTGGGAATACGCTCCCGGCTTATCCGAAGAACTGCCCACCAGCCAGAGCAACCCATGGCAGCTTTCTCTCCCAACAGTGCTGCATCAGTTGGCGGGCATTTTGAATCTGCTCGAAGTCAGTACCATACCCATGATGAACAAAAGGCACCACCTACCTGCTTCATGCCCGAACGTTCTAACACAATGAACCGATCCAGGAGCTTAGACCGCTGGATTGGATCTCTCGACTCACACCCTGCTGTGAAGAGAGGGAAAAGTGAGCAGACCTCAGTGGCTGCACCGGGGCGCATACGGCCAAGGGCATCAACTAGTTTGCGTAGGACTTCTTTCACGGGGAAAGAATCTGGTGGTGAGCCCAAGACACGCCGATGAAGATGCAACAAACCAGCGAATCGGAATGCTTCTTCGATGGCCATCATATCTGAAGATTCAATGCCTTGGTGGTGATCAGGGTTGGCGTGAGCACGTTCGCTGAGCCCGTCAATTTCACCAAGCACAGACTGAGCTTCCAGCACCATGTCTGCAGAGGCATGCCAGTCGTGTTGGAAGTGACCCATCTCATCAAACCGTTGATTATCGCATTTCTGAACCAGGCTCGCAAGGCGAATCAAAAAGACCCCAGTTCGAGGTGAAAAGCCTGTGAAGCAATCAACTGCATACTCATCGTGACCTTCGGAAGAAGAGCAGGCAGCCAGAATAGAACTGTAGATTGTTAAAGGGGGGCCAGCATGGCGACATGACAAAGATCCCATGGTGTCCAGGTAGCCTAGCCAGCGGGAGAAGAATGCGCCAATGCGATTTCCTGGCTGTGCCATGTATTCGCTCCGTGCAAGAAACAGATCCCTGGCAAGCTTGAGATGACTCTTCCAGGTGATTGGTGCCTCGAAAGTACCTGGAGACACAATCTTCAATGAAAGAAGCATCAGAGCCGTAGCCAGGTGGCTATCTGTGATGTTTTCATGGGATGATTCCAACGCGATACGCAGGGTCGGAAACACCTGGCTGACCCAATGGGCAATACGATTGGCTGGTTCTGGATGACCAAGGTATCGAGCGCGATGGCTGGCTGAATACGCAAGCAGCAAGTTCAACAGATTGGAATCACCAATTGCCACTTCGTAGTCAGTATGGAACCAGTCCTTCTTCAAGAGAACATGACTTACTTGACGGTAAAACTGAGATAAATGGATTGTTGTCACAGTTGTGGGGAACCAGCATTCGCGCGGTGTGATTCAGGAAATGATGGAAATACATCAAGTTGATGGGATTCTCCAGAAGGGAAGATGGCAGTGGAGACAGATACCTTGGGATATTGATTGGCACCGGGGACGCATAGTAGCCACTGCAGAACTGGACTTGGGCCTGAGCCTCGGGAACCGATTGCGAAACTGTGGACTGCGATGCATCCTGACTGCGCCCCCGAGAGCTGATCAGATCTAAAGCATAATTGATGTCTATTGCCGCATGGTCGTTGTTGAAGGAAAGGTCCTGATCAGAACGTCCAGAGTCCAGGCCATAATTGTCTGTGACGCTGTTGAGGTAAGTCTGCCATTTGTTCTCGGCCAGAGAAAATTCTTGTGGTGTCTCGTCGGTTGGCTGAATACTGTCAGGTATTGTTCGATGGTTACCAGCCAAATCGATGGAATACTCATGTGTGGACTCCATGGCTGTCGGTGTCGCATTGAGTCCTGGAGAAGGCGCCGCATTGCTTTGCTCCACTGACATCCTGTGTGCCCCGAAAAGCAGAGAATGCAGTGCATCGACATCATCAGGGCTACCAGAATCCCCGGCTTTGTTTGACAGCGAGTCCAAGTTGAGATGGGAATGATTTCCTTCATGCGACGAGTGAGTAATGTGTTCCTTGTCATGGGCATGGAGCACGGTCGAGTCCGGGTGGCCGTGAGAACCATCCACAGAGTGTCGCATGAAGGAAACAGGTTGAGACACTGGATTTGCGTGGAATGCAAATGCTGAGAGTGATCGGAGGCCAAGTCCCTGTTCTATCCCAGTCGGAAACGTGTTATCAAAGGTGTGTTGCCCAAGCTGAAATTGTGTTAAAGTCCCAGAGGAAGAGGTCATAGAGGGAGGAGACTGCTCGCCCCAGGTCGTTGAGAATCCAGCCTCAAACTGACTCGGTGAGGAGATTCCTTCAGGATCAGGTCGTGGAGAGTCGAATGGCCTTGCTGGGGCGGGCGTAGTTGGTGATATCGCCCCAGGAGATGCTATATCCCCGGGTCGAGGGGGTACACCATCCGCTGAATTGCTCATTGGTGTTGGGAATGAGGTTGGACTCGCAGTGTTGATTGAAAAAGACCCAGAGAGGCCGATCATGCCGCTTCCACCCCCATAGCCACTAGACTGTGAGCCGGGTGAGTCAACCGACGCACGCTTCGTTCTCCCTCCCCAATTCAACCGCACACTATAATCACATAGCTCACCCTGTCGTTCGCAATTGAGACAAGCGGGCTTCTCTTCCCCGCTGAGATGTGGCGTCAGCGTTCTATTTTGAGGGACCGAGAATGAACATATCCTACCATTTCACTTTTCGCGCTTTGCATGGCCTGTATCGGTCAGCCTGGAAAGGGGTGATTTCAACGAAACTTCGACTCACCAACATCCTTTACGACTTCGACGCTTTGGTTCTGGCGCACCGGGTCTTCTAGGGCGAGGCATTGCACGTCCCCGCAAGTCTAATCAGGCCTCAATGTCTGAGGACACACGCAGAGCGAGTTTGGAAGACTGGAACCAGCCAAGAATCACAATTTGCTATCTTGCCATACAGATTCTTCTGCGGTCTAAAGCGCCGTCCAATTGACTCACGCCCCAAACACTTCACAGTTGACGCGCTTTCTGCGCTTCGAGCCTTTTTGACCCCACGTAGCAATAAAGCGATAATCGACCAAGCACCCACACCTAGTATACAAGCACATCGAGGTGTGGGAGGGAGATGTGCCAAGGGAGTGTATGAATTCCACTGCTCTGCAGCTTTGTTCCAATCACGACACACAATGTCAAGTTGTGCCAATCACGAGGATGTGCAGAGTCCGTGTTACTCGTCAATGAGCCTGACCGGGATCACAGTGAAGAGAAGTCAAGAATTTCCTAGGAATGTTTCTGGAAGGCCCAGAGTGTGGGGAAGAGAGATAAGGACCATGTGTCAGCCGCATTATCAATAGTCCGTTACCCCAGACCGGCATGCCGCGGATTGCCGGAATTTCCCGCGGCAAGCCGACTTCGCCCGAGGGTCACGTGTGTCCAACGTCATTGCTCGGTGACCCCGGATGCGCTTTATTGGCCGTGGAAGCCGCGCTGGGAGTTCATGAGTTCCCATCCATTGGAGCGCTTCGGTACACTCTCAATATGGCGGATTCGTTGATCCATAGGCACCCGCTTCAGCGACTGCCGAGTCCCTCTCGTGGCATCTCCGCACTGGTGCATGTAAGTACCGTGGTTTCTCGTGCAGTTGCCCCTTCCAGCCGTTGACGGATCGCGTTCCAGTTGGTGGGATTGTCATGCTTTTTCTGGGCCTTCAAATAGTATGGATTCTCTCCCGGTTTGCCTAAACGGGTTACTGACAAGCCTGAAGCATGCACGAGAACCCGAATCAAGCGTAAAGACCCCTCTCTAGGGAGATAATGGCGATAATCACTGACATGAGCCATACAGAAATCAAGCATATGGGTGGCACTTTCAATACCTCACCGTGATTGGTCTGACACTGTCTACACTCACCTTCTTCGTTGGGCTACTGGCAGACATCACACTATCCCGCCGACTCTTCCTAGTCAAAAACATACTGTCAATATGCAGCGCACCGCTCGAGGTTCTGATCAGTGTTTTGTACTGGGGTCTTCGTTCGGTACGGATTCGATACCGAGCACACATCGTTCGTGCTAACCTGGTATCTAGGTTGATGAGCGACTGGTCATCCCCGAATGGGTGGTCATTCCGCTTCATGCCGGTACGCTCCAACATAAGAGCCTTCTCGCACTACGATGCTAACTTCGTTCTAGACCTCAGCTTCCATGCTACTCCGTCGATTGTAATGCTGATTGATCTCCTGTTTTTGTCTCCACCATGGACAATCACAGTGCTCCCTGCTCTGATGGTATCGGGAACCATTGCCTTTGGGTACTGGTTCTGGATTGAGCAGTGCTTCGCTGTGAACGGATGGTAGGCTGACTTCATCTGGGTTCATTGCCGTCGTTGACTTGTGTTTAGGTATCCGTATCCCATTTTTGAGGCCCTTCCCACCGAAGGCCGCATTGGTCTCTTCACCTTGAGTGCAGTTGTCATGGCACTGAGCACCATCACACTCAAGTGGCTCTTTGGGCGAGTCAATGGCTTTGGTCTTCCCGCGGGGCCAGAGTCTCGACCCGGCGATATTCGACGCAAGGAAGGCCTATAGATGTCGGCTTCCCGAGGTTGCAAACATTGCCCTTGCATACTAAGTAGACCCAGGCGTCGCTTTCCGGTCCCTGGGTCATTCGGCTCTGAAATGTACGATTGTAGAAGCCTCGCCGCTGTACATGCATTTAAGTCCTTCGAAGGCTATCGATTGAAAAGAGCTGTGTTATTGATTGGTTGGGGAGGAGAGAACTAGAAGAGACTAGACTATCTACAGAAGTGGGAGTACACATGCAACCACATGGGTGCACAACTTTACAAATTTGGCTACAGACTTGTCCCAAGGGAGATCTTTAGAAGCAGATAGTGATTCAGGATTTTCGTGTCTTCGGGTGTCCCAGGCCGTCATACTTAAGTAGTGGGTAGAGTCCAGCATTCGGCAACTTCGGCATGAGACTTTGGGAGAGCGTTTGGCTCGCAGCTCTGGAGCTGTAGAGGGAGTGGTGTATTCTGACTTAGTCTGCTTGAGCATATATATATGCCCAGTCCTGGTGTATTGGGAATGACAGTTACTTAATACAGCGGCAAACGTCCTCCTGGGCAACAACTGCCCAGTGTGGACACACACTGACGTGAGCTCTAGGGATTCCACCTTCTAATTAAGTACAAGGCTCGCCTGCTCTTGAATAGAAGCCATGCACCTGGCAGCGATGGAAGAAGAATGTACGTTGTGTGCTGAAGGCTTGTGGATGGATGACCTACACATCCCTTATGATCTCCCAGGAGATCTCCACTGTGAATTCTGCAAGCATACTAGGGACCTACGTAGATGCTGTGTTGAAGTCCAGAATTGGAGTTGTCGTCCAAGTGCTGGATATCTGGAGCTGTGCAGAGTCGAAAGTGCATTACGTAATCACTCCACTCCTTGGAATTTGGACTGCGAACGTTTGAAAGTCAATTGCAACCACCTGGACATCTCATCTCTATCATGCATGCCCATTCAGTGAACATGTCTGCTCGCACAGCCATGTCCCTTGGCCGACTCAACGTCACTGCGCCCTCCCTCGGCGCGCTTCGTCCCATCCAACACACTCAGATGACGTCCAAGCAGCTCACACGCCTCGGTTCCACGGCAGCCCGGACATCGAGCCTCGTCAGTCAGGATACACATCGCCCTCAGTCTCCGGCCTCCTTTCTCCCTACCGGCCTCCGAGCACAGTCCACCGCGGCGCCTGCCGATGAAGTGAAGCTGGATTGGAATTCCTTCTTCAAGCTTCGCGCCTCGCGCCGTCGCTACTCTCTCGCCTCCTCGATCGCCACTTCCCTCGCCAGTACCACTGCCGGAGTCCAGATCATCTCCGGTCAGGACCTCGAGGCCCTGGGTGGCGCAGTGATGGGCCTGGATCCGTTCGTGGTGCTCGGCCTGGCCACAGCAGCATGCGGCGCTGCTGGATGGTTGGCTGGCCCTGTGATTGGCAACGGGGTCTGGGGCTTGGTTTACAGGAAGTTCAAGCCCTCCGTGAACACAGTAAGTCTTGCAAATCGAAAACCCTGCTGGCGTTGATCGTCCTGATACTAATCTTTCAATTCTGCAGAAAGAGAAGGAGTTCTTTGATCGCATTCGCCGTTTCCGTGTGGACCCGTCCACCAACTCGATTGCCAACCCCGTCCCCGATTACTACGGCGAGAAGATTGGCAGTGTGCAAGGATACCGACAGTGGCTGAAGGACCAGCGTGCCTACAACCGGAAGCGCCGCAACTTCATCGCCTAGGATCCTTTCTCTGTGAGACGGGAGCAATTTCTTTCTTATCTGTGTCAATACAATTGAGCCGTGGAGCCCATCAACCACTCCGGGACCTTTCTTTCTTCTCCGGGTCGGTGTTTTATTTTGTTACAATATCATGAGCGGTTTTGGTAGCAGGGGCATTGCAATATATTCGGAATGACCTTCCACCACCCCATTGGGTTCCAATCTCGATCGAACTACAACATCCCTAGACACAATTCCCCGGTTTCAGACGCAGAGGTGGATCTCGATTTGGAGGTTCAGAACCCTTGAGGACTGCAACAGCGTAAAAGTTACATCAGAACCCCACAATCGCCAGCGCAAAATCCCATGGGGGATCTATGGCGGTGGCTCATGTTCAGAGCCCCCAAGTCGCGGTTTGTAGACGCGTGCTGGGAATTGCAGCTTGACGCGTCGACGCAGTGGGACCACCGGAAGCGTTTTTGAAACTCCCGTCCGAGTGTGCATTACCAGCTGCAGTGGGCCGAGTTCTCTATGGACCCCCAGTGGAGATTTGCGGAGCAATCACCCGGTCTCTCCAGCTCCCAGCCCCCGTGGCGATCTGACACTTCCAAGGGACTGTGACTTCCGACGCACTGTGGAATCGAGCAATCCAGCATATGGAGTGGAATCCATAAGTATGCACTATTGAATGCATACTCTATATCAGAAATTGGAAATTGAAAATACGGAATGCGGTACAGAAGGGTTTTTGACGCGACGGGCGATTACTTTTTCCACGAGATGCATCATATTGCTAGAAACTCGACTCGTTCTCTTGGGTGATTTTTTTCAAATTTTCTTTTCTCTCCTGTGTCTTATATATCTGCTCTTCGCAATTCTTGGATTTACATTCCTTCACACTGATTTCTGTTCTCTGTTCTCCATTCTCCATTCTCCATTTTCTTTTCTCTGCCTTTTTCTTGCAATCTTCTCTTCTGTACGCCTGTACCTCCCTCAGACATGCCCTCCTCTCGCTCAAGGGGCTCAAAGCAATACCTCCGAGATCGATCAGAGGCTGCCATTACTCTGATTACAACAGGTCTCACTCTGAATCCCAGGGACCCCCCACGAACACCGGGGAACCCCTGGCCACTCAGTGTTCGCCCGTCACACGAAGTCCAAAACCTCTTGTCAAAACAGCACGACGATGAGTTCCGGGGGGACTTCAATGCAAGAGGTTTCCCACGGCCCAAGTTGATCTCTAGGCGAGAAAGTAGCCAATTGCTAGCACTGCGCCCAAATATAAAGAAGATTGACTGGAGGCATGGGGATTCCATTCCGCCATACAAACACATCGGCAATCGAGCAAGAGCTTGCCAGGGTCAATTGTGCGGGATCACGCTGGCTACCAGCGACAGCTGCAAGGCGTGTCAAGACCAGAAGGGTCCTTTCAGCTCATGTCGAGTTGTGTATTACCCCACGGGAAAATTCGCGTTCGAGGGTGCCTGCGCGGGGTGTGCATTCGGCGAAAAGGCTGCCAAATGCTCGCTGAGAATAGACCGGTTCAACACTCCCGGTCCATCGGAGAACTTCCTGGGGATGAGACAGATTCTCTGTCCAGGAATTATCCCCTCCTATACATTCTCGACACCGCCCCACCAGCCACGAACACCACGTACGCAGACACCATTCGCAGTGGTGGTACCGCGGCGTGAAGAGGACTTTTCGGTATCTCCTATGCCGGCCTCTCCTACGCCAGTGCGTCAAAGGCATCAGCAGACGCCAGCGCGCTCCGCCACCCGCAATCCGAGTCGGTCCGAAAGGGCCCAGACACCAGCCCGCTCTACGACTCGGAATCCCAGTCGGTCCGAAAGGATAGAGACACCAGCCCGCTCTGCCACTCGGAATCCAAGTCGACAGCAGAGGGCACAGACACCGGGGCCCTATGCCCACAACCCCAGTCGGCCCGAAAGGCCGCAGACGCCGGGGCCCCGTGCCCGAAGCTCCAGTCGGCCCGAAAGGGCACAGACCCCAGGACCACAAACGATGCCATCGTCGCCTCCTGCAGTCTCTAGACACCAGAGACAAACCCGAGGCCCCACTCCTGGCTCGACGAGAAACCTGGAACAGGAAGTGTCGTCTCCGATCATCATCTCAAGTCCTGAGATGGGACCATCGCCTGCTCCTAAACGGCAAGCCAGGCAGCGAAAGCGGGCCAAGCAGAAACGCACCGCATCTGCCTCTACTCTGCAAGAGAGAGCACCGGTGCAATCATCTGTCAACATCGCATCGACCCCTGCTGCAAGATCCTCTTCCGGCTCCATCTGGCAAGCAAGGGAACCTTTACAATACTCTTCCAACATCGCATCAACCCCTGGTGCAAGATCATTGTCTGGGTCCATCTGGCAAGAGAGATCAGAGAGACGCACTGCCTCCTGCAATGAGTGGCTGAGGAGATTGGCGCCGTCATCATCTCCTGTGCCACACGAGCGAGGTAGGGCGCAGACACCTTTTTCGCTTACCACAAGGGGACCGGCTTATTTCACAGACGAGGCTCGGGCAAATGTTTATGTTCTCGAAACCACGAAAACGGTGAGAGTTGTCCCGCAAAGTGCAAGTCGAACAATGGCTCGGGGGCATCAAGATTGGGTTGATCAAATGGAGAGTCGTGGAACCATCATTCACAATGAGACGGACCGCAATCGGTTTTTCTCCTAGTCGATGTTTTAACGAAAGTAATGATTTTTTTCCGAAACTTCTCGCAACTACTCGCCCCCCTTGGGCATCTCCTTATTTTTTTGTCATGTTCATCTCTTGTTTTCATTCAAGCTCATTGCGGTCTACTTCAATTACTGTATATAAAAAAGATTATGGTATTGTCATTCATTGATTTTCTCCTTTCTATTTCTATATCTCTTCGCTTACATCTCACTGCGACCGCTCAGGCAAACGCAGGCTTCTTCCACTCAGCAGGCACATCTAACAATGGTTCACTCAGCGAGATCCAATCCTTTGCCGTGAAGATCATGTTCTTATCAAGAGTGACTCGGCCTTTTTCAATGTGGTCCAACCACCAACCTGCAAGGGCTGCAGCTTGACGTAAGAATTTTGCTGGGGATTTCTCTACCTCCTCAATCTTGATGGGCAAGGAGATGCATCGTCTTCCACGACAATGCTGGGCGACAGTATCGATAGTAACACCCGGAAACCGCTCGTTTGCTAGAAAGTTAGCGATCGTTCGTTTTACATAGTCCATGATCTGTGCATCCGTTGTCTTTCTTCCCACTAGGGTGTCAGGGAGCTTGACTGTGATCCATTTACAGTCGTCCATGTTGCTTCGATCGGCGAAGTGGCGAGATCCGCTCTTGAATACACTGGGTTGTCCGAAGTAGAAGGATTCGTAAGGCATGATTTCGGCTGATTGGGTTCTTTGTTTGGTTCTTGTAAAGTTGGGTGTATAGGTGAGTGTCTGTGTTGGGGGCATCTGCCTTTTTATACTTGATATGGAGAGAGAGGGCAGGCTGCTCGAGGCAAAGGAAACTCAATGGCTTTGTTCCGTCCTTTGAACGAAGTAAATACAAAGGATTTATTTATAAGGTGTGGTATTGTACTAGGCATTGTTCATTGATGTCGCTTTGGGGAGATTGATTCGTTCAGCCGTCCGAATTGGAAACAAAACACTTACAAGATGCGTCGACCAACATTGGAATATCCTTTGACTGCAATACACATGGGCAGTGCTTTCGCCGAGAAAACAATTCATTCAAACCTATTCCTCGACCGGTGGCTCACGAGCTCTCAACAGCGTGGCATCGAGCCCGACCGCGACGGTAATTCTAAAGTTCTACTGGCCAAGAGGCATGTTCACACAGTGCGAGTGTTACAATGATGAAAGCATTACATTTCCAGACTAGGGATACCCGATGAACGATGCGTTTTCGGATGATCGTTTCCCAGGCTTCATTAAACATGTCTGGGATCAGTGAGAGTCCTACCGCAGTACCAGTGGACCAGACTGAACATGCTTTAGGCTTGTCTTTGCCTTGAAAAGGTCTTGAAAGATCGCCTCTATTTCAAATCTAGCACTTTTGACCACCAAATCCGCAATTCCATGAGCTCGAGCTTCGATAACGTCATTCATATTCTGGGGTTCTGGTGATTCAATGGAAGCCAAAACAGATGTAGTGCTCCCACCCGATGGTAATTCCGGTGCTTCTGTTCTACGGCGTTTTGTCATAGGCCCTGGCTGCAAGAATGATCGCTGAGATGGCATGTCTGTCGCAGCCTGTCATTTAGTCAGTTGAAACGCTAGAATCTCCACTTAGACCCATTGTGAATCAGGTTTAAACAATTCTTTTAAATTGGCTTTAGGTACCGAAGCATCAGCGTTCGATGTAGGTGATAAATGGGTAGGGAATTCATGATGGGTGCTGACATGCAGCCTTGTAGAGTAGGTCTACGAAGCTATAAACATGTGGATCTCGGTTTAACTTCACTGAGTAAGAGATCTGGAGGTCTTCGTAATTTAACATTCATTCTCTAAACGAAAAACATGACTAAATTCAAGATGCAAAGACTTAAACAACATTCAAACCATCGTGCTTGCTACTGTCATGCGTCAGAAGTACTACTATCCAGGGTTGAAAGTGTCATCTCGAGGAAATGTATGCTACAAACTAGTGATGCCCAAGACATGAGCTCCAGGGCTCACTCGACAGCTTACCTACGCGGAGTAAGTTCACCATCCGAGTGCACATCGCTGTCTGTGGCCGATGAGCTCTGGACACTGGAACTCCGGCTCCGGGCAGTTGATGCAGTCTGCGAGAATGTGGAGAAAGAGCCCCGTTGGCTCGAATAACGTGATGAATCATCGCCAGAGACAGTGCAACAGTCCGAAGAGGTAATGTTCACTCGCCCTGGTGCAGTGCGGCGAGGCATATATCCACGAGACATTGGGGATCTCGACGCATAGCTTCCAGTGCCTGGAGATGCGCATTCTGGGTTATAATGAATCAAGCTATCACGATCAAAACCCCGAGAGATCGAGGATGTTCGGGATGATATAGACGGAGTAAACAATGTTTCATGTCCATATGCATTTGTCCACACCGGAGGGTCGACTGCCACCGATTGATCCTCTCTCAATTGAGAAACTGAAACCCTGGCGCGCCGGGCAATAATCGCACGCGCTTTAATGTGATGCAGAATCAGAATCTCGCCGACTATATCATCATGATTATCCTCTGTCCAGACAGTTAGCCCCAGGTCCACGGCTACTCGAGACGCGCGAAAGACATAGCCGTGGCCCAGATATTGGGTGTCGATTTCAAGGATCTGGGCCCAACCTCCAAGAGTACGCCAGTTCCGACACATCCATTCCTCTGCCTGATTTTTTTCGGAAAAGCAGGAGATGAGCGGGCTGTCGAAGTCGTCGCCGACCAGATGTGCCTCGAGGGTTTGCGCAAAGGCGTCATCGCTGTAGTCGAAGTGGCTCAAGTTGCTGGCTGTCAGTCCGAACTCTGTCTCCTGTGTGTGTGCGTCTTCATACTGTACTCTGTACAGACGACGAGGGATCAAGGTTCGGGGGAGCGTGTGGTGCTCCATTGACACTGGTCAGATTATTGGTGTGTCTGGGTACCAAGTAAACACTTCAGAATAAGCTGGTGAAGATATATGTATAGGCCTTGACAGGAGCGCTTGAGAGTGTTGTGCTGGGAAAGTAGGAGTCTCCAATTCTGAGGTTTGAGATGCTGTGAAGAGAGTAGCAGGAATGCCCGATACCCTTTATATATCATGGATCTTGAAGTCGCAGAGACCTGTCAAACAACCGCTGAGACATTATCGGACATGTCTTGCCGATGAATTGACGACCATCTTTATGAAAGAATAATCAAATGATGTTCCAGGGCAAAAAAGGAAGAAAGAATTGTTGAGGCTACTGGACCAAGAAGAGACACAAGAGGCAATCCTTTCAGGGGGCAGAAGAGGTTGCAGAAGACACCCTTGAAGGCCAGACACTGGGGCTTTGACTACCTAAAACCATCCCAACCCTCAACAAGACTGCTCGGGTAGGAGTTCCTAGAGGACGATAGCTTCAACAATGAAGACACATCATACCTTTGTCTATAATATGCATTTTGCATGGAACATTCGCGAACGATAAGATGCGAAAATTCCGCTGATACAACAGTCTGAAGCCCTGGACACTCAAAGAACATTAAATTTTATTGGTATTATACAAAATTGAGAGTAATGAGTAGTGGAGAAGTCTGAACTTCAAAGAAATGTTCAAAAGCATCAACATGCACTGATGGAGGTAGCCTTCCGGTCACCTGGGCACTTGAGCAATTCAAGCCCTCTTGGTCTTGGCCTTCGAGCCCCTGACACGGAACAGGTAGTAGAGTGAAATAGCAGCAAAGATGTTGAACACAAAGTAGCACCAGAAGATACCATAGTTCCTCCAGCGATCCTCCCAATGGATCTGACGAGCAGCAAGGTACTGGTCAGCCGAGCTGATTGAACAGTATTCACAGTTGGAGGTAGCATTCCAATTGGAAAGCTTACCCGCAGCGGTCTCAAGATACTTGGCCATATACTGGCCGCAGGTTTGACCGGACGGGGGATCGAAGATGCTCATCTCAGCCGCATTGCACTCAACATTGCGGTTGTGGAGTGCAGTTGCGCCAATTCCACCGATGTAGTAGGTGAATGGCGAGACCCGATACATGAAAATCCAGAAGCGAGGAAGATCATCAGGAGGCTGCATGACACCGTTGAAGATAAATGAAAGACCGAACATGAGAGTGGCAAGCATGGCCGCGACAGTGGGCTCGGGAATTGCACAGACAACCAGCTGCGCCATACTGGCAGCGTAGATGTAGAATTGAACAATGAATAGCATGATCAGGGCACGGCGCTCGCCATCTTGCTCGGGGCCAATGACAGACCAGTAGAAACAAGCCCAGGCGCAAACACCAAGAATGACCTGGAAAGGAATTTCCACGAGCATTTGAGACAGGATGAAGACTTTCCAGGAGTAGATCCGGGACGGGCGCTCACGAACTTCGTACAAAGAGCGCTGGACAACGAACTTGGGCATGATTTGGTTGACCAAAGTGTTGAAAATCGTGCACAGAAGGAAGACACTGAAAAGAACGTTTTGGAAACCTTGCTGGGTGCTGTCCGACTTCCAGAAAGAGAAACCGATGAAGAGACCAGAGACAATACCGAGAATGAACTTGGAAAAGATGTATTCTGGCTGCCGGTAGTATTGCTGGAAGACACGGGCGAGAACGTAGTACAGTTGGCTGTGCAGTGGCATGGCAAACTCAGCGTTGTCATCATCGAGCTCCTCAAGAGCAGAGTGGTGAACAGATTCTTTGCGAGCATGAAGTTTTTGCAGCTCAGCCTCGACTTCTTGACATTCAGGACTCTTGTTCCAGACATCAACCCAGTCAACGGAAGATGAATCACCGGCAACCATCTCGAGCATGTATTCTGCAGGATTTTCGAGAGGGGCACAAGGACGAGCACCATTGTGTTCAAAGTAGTTCAGCAGGTGCGATGACCCGGTTCCAATGTCTCCAAAGTAAACAGTCTTTCCACCCTTGGCTAGGAAGAGCAAACGGTCAAAGGTCTGGAACAACTGAGCACTAGGCTGGTGAATCGTCGCGAGAACAGCCTGCCCATGATCGGCCAGCCTTCTGAGGAACTGGCAGATAGTCCAAGAGCTCTGCGAATCCAAACCACTGGTTGGCTCATCGAGGAAAATGAGTAAAGTGGGCTTTGCTGCAAGTTCGACTCCAATGCTAAGCAACTTTCTTTGCTCAACATTCAATCCTTCTCCAAGATTCCCCACCACGGCTTCGGCAAAGTCTTCCATGCCAAGAACCTCGATGACCTGTTCCACGTAGTCGTACTTCTCTTTCTTTGGAACCTTGGCGGGTTGACGAAGCATTGCACTGAAACGCAATGCCTCCCTGACCGTGGTGGTGTCCAAGTGTAGGTCTTGTTGTTGCACATAGCCAGTTCGACGGGGGAAGTTGGGTGCAAGATCCTTGCCGTTCACGAAAATATCACCAGAGACCACTCCGATGGAGACTCTCTGTGCAAGGACATCGAGAAGTGTGGTTTTTCCTGCTCCAGACACACCCATCAATGCTGTCAAGCTGCCTGGTTTCACCCATCCATTGACATTATCGAGAAGTCGTCGAGTACCCTCTTTCACCGGGATGTCATAGTTGAGCGCGTTCCAGGAAAGGATGTCGTTCTGTTCTGGAAGACGGATAGTGTCGCTCGTAGTGTCGTTGGTAGCTTGCAGCTCAAGTTTGTTGACTTCCTCTTCGCCGAGCTCGATGGTATGGCCCTTCTGGAGATACTGGGGTGCATGTCCGGGACGGAATACAAGCGCCTCAGCCTTGGATCTGTCGTTGGTGATGAACTCGGTGGCAACAAGGTAGAGAGCGTTGAGGGCGACAAAGAATGCGATCAGGATTCCATAGTTCCTCCACAAATGCGAGTGACTGTAATGATAATTCTGCTCAATGAAATCGTCACCTGAAACAGTCCGCTGGCCTGCGACTGCACCGACAGTGGAACAAATGAATGATATGCCGGTTCCGTAGCTTGGGATAAACGAAGAGCAATCGAAAGTCCGGCCGTGGAACTCATTGGCAACGAGGGATTCGAAGGTGTAGTATATGGGGTTGATCCAGCGAATCCAGGAAAGCCACGGGTGCATGTATGGTTGCGGCAGTGTGAAACCCGTGTACACCACGATGCACAATACAAGAACACCAGCAATCGCCATAGCTTGCCCAACGCTCTTGGTCAATGCTCCAACGCTGCGGAACAGGCCAGACATTGAGAGGACAGCGGTAAGCAAGAATAGGTAGTGGATAAAGAAGGCACCTGGCTCGCGTCGTAGGTTGGCCATGAAGTAAAGCACAATCGTGAAGACCGAGATTCGTACCAACTTGATTGGTAAATCGACAACCAGGCTGGCTAATGCCTCAGTGAAAGGATGGACAAATGCATAGCCCGCTTGCTTTTCAACCACGGGGCGTTGTGCGTAGAGCATGAGAATTTCGTTGATCGTGAGAAGGGCGTTCATTAGCACAGCGAAGTACATCACTGCACCCTTTTGGAAAAAGTAGCTGGAGGTGTCGGGAGTTTGGTAAAAGATGGATCCAATGATCAGAGAGAGAACGATCTGCACAATGACGGGTGAAAGGGCCGTTGGCAAATCTTGAAGCATGCGCTGGTAGGCTCTTTGCATACAGAGACGCACTTGCATAGGAACAGAAAGAAGGTAAGGGCTGCGAGCTCGAGTGTGGCGAGCCTGCTGCTCTTCGTGGCTGTCCTGGAGTCTCTTTGCGTCGGCCCCGTTTGGAGGATGCTGACTCTCGAAGTCCGAAATCTCCTTGGTGAGCAGTTGGTGCTCAGGGCTTTTCTTCCAGTGTTCAGCGAACTCCTTGGCCGTGCGAGGCACTTTGCCCTCCATACCAGGCAACGCTTGGCGCTCGGCTGGGTTGGTGATGGCCGTCAAAAAGTCACCACTGACTTGGCGCTCGGGTCGCTCCCATCCCATGTCTTGGAAATAGCCTACTGCACGTTCTCTGGGTCCATAGTAGATCTGGTATCCTTCATACAAGAGAACGACCTTGTCGAAAAGATCATACATCGATTGTGATGCCTGGTATGCAGCAATGGCATGGCATGATGAGCCCATGTCCGCCGAGAGACGAAGGGACTTGACAAACTTGAGAGCGGAAGCAGCATCCAGCCCGCGGGTACTGTTGTCCCAGGCTCCGATGCGGCAACGAGCCAGGAACATCTCTGCAATGCTGACTCGCTTCCTCTCGCCTCCACTGACTCCGCGAACAAATTCACTGCCGACCTTGGTGTTGTAGGTGTGTGACAGTCCGAAGATCGAGAGCACGACCTGTGTAATGGTCTTGACGTACTCGTCGCGTGTGACGCCCTCAAGGCGTTGGTGTGGTGCGCGAGCATGGGCCGCAAACTCGAGAGTTTGACCGACGGTCAAATGTGGGAAATGTAAATCGACTTCCTTGTTGTAGGCAACTTCACCTCGGAGATGTTTGATCATGTGGTCGAAACCAACTCCTTCGTAATGGAGTGTACTCTCCGGCTCCAGGGTGAGGCCTCCCAAGTGACCGGTGATGGTTTTCATGAAGGTTGTGCAGCCACTGCCTGGTCGACCGAGGACCAGGAGAAGCTCTCCCCCTTGGAGAAGTCCGTCGAAGCTGTGGAGGATTTGTCTCGGTGGTGTCGAACGGCCTGTCAGCAGGTTGCCGGCGGCTCGGAAGGGAACCCTCAGGCTGGATGTCAGGGTTTCTTGATACTGCAGTGCGGATCCAGAGCCGCTGACACAGAGGTTGGAGAAGACGACTCCTTGATGTGGGACATCGATGCCTGCATCATTGACCTGGTCCAATACCATCTGTGCCCATTGGCGATGGTCGAATTGCGGGTTGGTGGGATCGAGATGCGGCGGGGTTCCATCTTTATGGCTTGCTGCTTTTGAGATCTGTTGGCCCAGCTTGCTCGAAGCAATCTTTGTGAGGGTTTGTTGCTCTCTTTCTTCAATCACGGTGACCGCCCGCCCGATTGGGGCGAACTCGGGGTCTTTCTCCATGATGAGAAAGTGTTAGATGTGTCCACTGAGAGTAACGGAAAAGTGCGAAAGCCATTTTAATGAAGATCGGGGACGGAGCACCACAGTGGAGAGTGCAAGATGTGAATATCGGGACTAACACGTCCCGATGTATAAATCGGTGGACCGGACTCCGCTCTGCCGACGCGGACTTAGGCCCTAAGGGCTTTAAGATGGTCATTCTGTCCCAGGACGAATCACTTGTTGGTGTCTGACAAGGGCCTTCCCTAGCGCGACGTTCTTTTTCTTTAATCTCACCCAATTCCTCCAAATTGAGAGGGCATCTCGAGTGGGTGCGTTCACGCAACTATTTTCATTGTCCTGCCGATCTCATTTCCCCTGACTCCACCCGCATCTGGATCGGACGGCAGGATTTTCTCCGAAATAGACATGGGAGATATCGAGTTGGCAAGGTATCTGACCATACAACAGCCCAAGTCTGGAGCCTTTTCATCCATGGATATGTTGCTATGTTGCGTACTCGTACACGGCGAAGACGGAGTTCCTTTGTTCCGTGTGCAGTCACGTGGATATATCACGTGTAATCTGAGTCATCATCCTTAATCGGTGACATCACTCGATGAATAGCCCTGAAAATGACCTGATCGACAGGTCAACTCTAACCAGAGAGATTACTGGTGAATAGGGCTGCAGATCTAATAAGGAATCACCTGCCCATGCATTAAAAAGGCCGAATTGATGTGGATTGACCTCCTTACAAGACAAATGCCGTCGAACTTCAGGAACCTTAGAAGAGGGTAGTAGAGAATAAAAAGGGAACAATGAACATCTTCTCGAACATGATCGCAGGATAGAGTTGTCAGCCATTCATCAAGCAAATGTTCTCACTTCTTGTACCCGGAAGAAGATTTAAAGCCCCTCCAGAGCTGGGAATTGATTCCACTTGCGATCAGATGCGAGGTATAACTTGGTCCTGATACTACGGCTTACAAGCCGCTCTAAATCGTGAATGGCTTTATCGATGATAATTGCCACCTCATCCAACTTTAGAACCAGTCAGTCAGGCATAATCCGTCAGTACTAAGAGCCCGAAGCTGGACTGTGAGACTAACACAGCTTGTGTATCCTGCAGTGGTTAAAAACGGGAACAATACCGATAAGCGTGTGGCAAGTGGCCTCGTTCAAATGGAGGTTGTCTAAATCCAATCTGATAGAGGTATTCTGTATTCTGCCGCTGTGGACTATAGACAATTTAAAAGGCTTCAATTGAAATGCAGCTAGGAACTGTTTGAAGTAAGTAAGTCTGTGCTATCCTGATCTGAGAAGACAAACTTTAGAACTGACCTTATACATCCTACCAGATGTTGTGAGGTAAGCGCTCCAGACTTCAGGAACTTCACCTGCTGCTCAGATGATAGTGATGTGCCCAACCGTCAGATGATAAGTATTGGCAACAGTCTAATATAAAATCATAGCCTTGCCCTGTGGGCATGGCTCAGAACAAAGCCAAAAACCAAAATACTGCAGATATCTAAGCGAGCATGTTTGGCAAAAACTTGACTAGGAAAGATTCTAAGACACAGTAGGATATCTGGATCATCCCACCATAAGCTGTTAGGTCACGTGTTCGTGCCTATCTATAGTAGCTAGGAGACTCTCAATACGATCATCTTCTCCCGCATCTTGCCTACAGTGTAACAACTGATAGCACGTCCAACGTTACGTCCTAGACCTTCAAACGTGTAAGGCGATACGCCCTACGATATTTTTTTTTCTTTTCTGTCTTTCCCCTCTCGTTTTCGGACGCGTTTCGCGTCTGGAGCTACTAGCAGCTGGCGCGTTCCGTACCGACTGCCCCACCCAGTCCAACCCGTACAAACTTTGCATCGGGCCTGGAGTCTTTGTATCCCTTCTCTCATCTTCGAACTACACACAACCATATACGTTCACCTGAGAGTATTTGTTTACATCACGTAACAAGGTCGCCGTTTTCGGTTACCAGGATAGAACTATATCAATCATCTTAACGTTATTTACACTTATAAAAGCGGCAAGAGTAAAGAACTTCAGTAACACAGTCAAACTCGTATATCAGTTATATACCTTTTCGACTTTAACATAAAACTTATATCCTAATATCTTCAATAGTCTATTACTAAGACAACTAGACTACATCGTTAGTCGATACCCAAAGACATAGATACTCGTAATAGGATTTAAATTTCTAGTAGATTAAACTCTAAAGTCGTAGAAACTATTACAGAAATCAATTAAAAACTTCTTAAGACTAATCAACAAATCATTTAAATTAAAAGTTTACAACTTTCCAACAATTAAATCTAATATTACACTAGTAGCAACAAATAAATCTAAAGTTGCAACAAAAACTGTATCTGTAGTACCTTATACATTAGTATTATATCAACTTTCTGAACCATTTATAAAAAAAGAATATATTCAATATATTAATATTACAACTAATATTTTAAAGTCTATCTTAGCAAATCAATTTAAAAAAACGATCTCTATATCAACCTTTAATTCATATCCAGCCCCAACACAATATATAACTAATCTATATCTAAACTATAATCTTAATCTAATTTTCAGTAAAAGACCCAGTTTCTTAATATACTATAATCCAAATAGTTACTAACAAAGCTTATCGATATCAAAATTTAATATATATTTTATCAATAGAAAATAGTATTACTATTTATATTGTTAAACCTATTAATCCTTAAAATCCTATAAACTAAATCACTAAATTAACCTTAATCTATTCTTCGAATATTAAATATATTTAGCTAAATATCTAACAAAGGCTTTTTATTAAGAATAATAAAGTAACTATAGATTATAATATTAAATATACTTAAGATCTATACTTTACTAGATTCCTTTAGATCTTCTAGAATAATAGATATACTAAATATAGTAAATATATTAGATACTCTAAGTACATCGAATATACTAGATATTAATAAGCTAGTTAGGGTTTTAGATTATAATAGAATAAATAGAATTATAGTTATTAGAACCCTGATATAGAAAACAGACAAGATTGGTTACTTTACTCCTAATCAAATAGTAATAACATATATATATAATATATACAATTTAATTTATTATCTGAATGTTTATATATTCCTAAATTAGATACAAAGTTAAATCCTATTAAAAACAAAGATAATTATAAGAATAAATATTTAAATATATCTATAGAATATAATACTAAAGTAATATATATCCAAATTTACTAATTTAAAGAGAGTAGATCTATAGACCTTTTTACTAAACGATAAATATAGATAGTTAAAAACTCTAAAAAACTATTTTAAACTATATACATCAACAGCAATAAATTAGCTTTTAGCAAAAAACTATAATTAATTGGATATTTGTAATATAAAATTAACTACTACATAGATATAGAGTATACTTAGAATAATATAAATAATAGAGATTATAGATCTATTATAGTAACTATATATAGTTTAGATATATATCGATCTATTACTATAATAGAATATTATAGAATTAATCTAGAATACTATAGTTATTAGTTTTATATAACAACTAGATTAATAATATAGATAATAGTTAGATATAGCCAATAAATAGTAGCGAACATCAGTTTAATAATAATAATAATATCATATCATAGAAGTCTATAATAATTTTACTATCCTACAAAGACATTAATAATAGCTTATAGAGAATTGATATTAATAATAATAAATAAATAATTATAAATAGTATACTAACTATAACAAATATAAATAATAAAAAAACTAGAACAAATAATAATAATAGCAACACCAAAACAAACTAATACTACTTTAAAACAACTATATTCAATCAATTTTACAAAATACTTATCGAAACAACCAAACTAACTATACTAACTATATTAATCTAAATAACTACTTATAAATACTATAGAATATAAAGACTAGACAGAAAACAGTTATATATATCGCTAAAAAAGAAGAATAACAATATAATCTTAACCTAAATATTAATTTATAAAACACTTATTAGAATGAATTAATTAATAATAATTATCTACTTTAAAACAATATAGAAGAAAGTGTATATATAGATAAGGATATTAACCTAACAACATACTAAGCAAAGCAAATATAATCTTTTCATAACAATAACTAATATAGCTAATATCAATATTAATCCAACCACATACATCAAATAACTCTTACTATATATCTTTAACAAATTAATTATTAAATTAGATATAATTACAACTACAAGTTTAGAATTTATTTATCAAATCTAGCAATATCTTTCTACAAAAATCAATATAGCAAATATTAACAATCTAAAATCTGTCTATTTAAATATAGACTACCAAATAATATTAATTAATACAACATTAACATATTTGTTAAATACTCTAATCCTAAACATAAAACTACCAATTTACATTAGTAACATTAGATCCAAATATAAATTAAAAATATATATTACTATTCTACTATTCTTTTATAACAAAGATAATATAACAAAAATCACAATTAAAGCCTATTTAATTAATAATCTTTATTTAAAAATATTAATTAGGATTAATATTCTAGAATATAAAGATTTCAGAATAAATTATAAAAAACAGAAAGTATATATAGCATCCTATATAAATATAATTATTAAAGTCAAGATCTATATCAAACACTATTATTAAACTTTATACAAAATATATACAAAGATAGGTATAATCATATTACCATATTTATAAATATTAGTCAAAATTATCCTACAGAGCAAAATTCTTACCGACTACAACTATATATTTAAAAGAAAGTATTTATTACTATCATTCTATATATATTAAACTAACATAAACTTTTCTAAAATCCTAGTCGTTAATAAGATATCAAATAGTATCTAGTTTTCAATAAAAGAGTTTATAAACAACTTATAGAAAATAGATTTTACTAATATTATAATTATAATCTTAGAAATGGTTAAACTAGATTATTTAATATTAATAAAGGAATCAATAACTTACCCTCCAATTCATTTCGTTTAAAATAAGAATATATTATTAAATAATATAACTATATTTAACAAATTAAATACTATAAACACTTTCACAGATATTATCAACTAATATAATATCTAGATAACAAAAAGAAGAATAAGATTAACTAAGCTATCCAAAGACTAGTAAATAAAGATCCTATTCATTAACGAATAAAAAAAAGTCATACTGAAACCAAAGGTTTATCTATTGGGATCTATGGATAAGAAGTTAGTCAATAAAATATTTAATATCTTTTATAAGAAGAATAAGATGTTGTGGACTACAAATCATATACCAATAGAATACTTAGTATTTATGGTTTATTATATAATAAATAGTATCTATAAAGAGTATATTATAGTTAATATCCATAATCTAAACAAAGCTTTGTAAAAGAATATTTATTCTATAAGAATACAAAAAAATATAATTCGTATATGCAAAAACACAGTATTTATTATAGTACTAAATACTAAGAGTTTCTTTTACTAGTAGCTAGTCTATAAAACATATTAAGAATACTTAATAATAATCATATATTATAGACAAGAGGTTTTTAATATTACAATCATAAAGTATTATAACTTGATTCCTTATATACAATAGTAGATAAATCTAATATTTAAAGTCTTCAGAAAATAATATTAAATATATTTTAATAATATTATAATAGTATCAACTATATTCAAAAAATACTACTAGTATTTCGAAACTATATTTATTAAATTAGAAGCACACAATATTAAGCTAAAATCTAAGAAGATCTATATTAGCTTCTTTAAAATTATATTTCTAGAATAATACATAGATACTCTAAGACTCTCTACACCAGTCAAAAAACTCAAAGTAATTATATTATTATAATTCTTAGATATACTATAGAAACTAAAAACCTATATTAATATAACCAGAGATCTATACTATATAATACCACTATATATTCAAAAAGTAGAGCCTTTATAATTATATAAAATATAGCTATTAAAAGATAGCCTATTAACAGATTAAACAAAATATTAGTAGACACTTAAAACACTCCTAAAATAGCTAATAAATACTAAATTACATACTTTCGAAACACTACAAAACTACTTCTACACAAACACAATAATACTAATCCATTAATCAAACTACCAACAAACATATATTAACATTAATATATTACAATAAACTAAATATAGAATTGTAATCTACTATATAAAAACTAGATTTAAATATAAGAATATCTCTAAACTACTATTAAGAAACTAGATCAAACTAATCATATTTTTAAGTAGACTATTTATATAAAATAAAAAATTATACAAAGCTATAGAACTAGAAATTAACTATATTTTATAAACAATCCACAAAGTACATTATTATATTGAATTAATAACAGATCCAATAATATTTTATACCAACTATTTGACAATAATTACTATAGTAGTATTACTAAAGACAGTTGTAACTAAAAAGTTAAATCTATATTTAGTATAAGCTGCTATATATATTTAAACCTTTAATATAAAAGTCTTTCATCGCAGTAATCGGATTAATTAAATTATAAATATATTATTAAGATTACCTAATAATTTACTCACTAAAATAAAGGAGTACAACAATTTAGATATTCTATTCGTAGTGGCATATAGGAAATAGTTGATAATCTAATATAGATTAGACTATTCGTATATATTCTTAATATCTATAGTATATCTATTAAAAGAATTTAAAAGTAAAATTAAAAATAGATATACTAATAATAAAAGATAGATAGTAATAATCAGTTAGATTACAAGCAATATAGATATCGAAGATCCTTTAAAACTACTATATATATTAGAAGAAGACCTTTTATTCTTAATATAGGAGGATAAAGATTACTAATTATATATTCTATAATTATTAGCAAAAGAAGTATTCAAACTTATCTACAATAATCCGGAATATCAGAGTTTTGATTATTACAAACAAAAAATAGATAATATAGTTATATATTATAGAATATGTTTGTTTAAATAATATATCAAATATTATCTAGAATACTTACAAAATAATATAAGATAGTATCAACTATATAATATACTACAACCTATTATAAGATTTACAATCCTATTTCATACACTCTATATTAACTTTATATTAGGACTTCCAATATTAAGTAAGAATACTTTTAATTCTATTACCTTTTTCTTATATAAAATAACAAAACAATTTAAAACTATACTTAAAAAGAAAATATAAACCAGCAAATAATAGGTGTTTATAGTCTTTGTAATCTTACAGAATAGAAATTAAAAAGTTTTATTAGTATAGATATCTAATAGAGATCTAAAGTTTATAAAAAACTTCTAGAAAAGAATATTCAATATTCTAAAGATTTTATTGTTCTTTTTAACAGTATACTATACGTAAGCAGATAAACAGAATAAACAAATAAATTAGACAACTAAAATTTGATTATAATACTGATGTTCTTTATACAATATAAAGGAATAATTAAATATACTACTATTCTTGATAGCCGTAATAAATAATACTATATCGATTACAACAAATAAGATCCTATATAAATTAATATACGACTTCATCCTATAGATACTATAAACACTAATTTTAAATATGTTCACTTCCAAACAAGATTTTTTAGTATATGTAAATACTATAAAATATCTAAAGTATATAATAATAAGAATAAAAGAATTCTATAACAGATATTATACTTCTAAATACTTTACTATAAACAATAAAATCCTATTAAGACTAAGATATAGCTATAATATAACTACAAATATAATCCTATCGCATAAACTAGAGTAATAGTATGCTAGTTTATTTATAATACTTAAATATATAAAACGTTTAATATATAAACTTAATTTACTTCTATTCTAATATATATATAATATAGTCAGTATTTAACATTTAAAACTAATATCTAAAAATAAAAATCTATTTGAATAAAAACTAAAAGTATATTAGTCTACATTTAATAAATGATTTCTTAAGGATAATAATAGACACAAAGTAATCAGAGTATTAGATATTAGAATCCAACGATTAGAATAGTATAAAATATTATATAAAAAATTTCTGATTCTATAGAAAGACTAACCCTATAAATAAACTAAATGGATAAAAAAACAAGATACAGTAGATATTGAGAAAAAAATTGAAGAATTCGAAATAACACATAAAGTAGCAAAAAAAATTAACTAAAATTAGGATTTTAATTTTACTACTTTTTACTTTCCTTATCTTTTACTTCTTATTTTACTTTTATTTTTTTACTCTTATTTTATACCTTTTATCTTTTTATTCTTATCTTATATCTTTTATTTTTATTTTTAGTACAACATTTATTACAATTGTATACTTCATCTATTAATTATATTGTTTCTATACTAATTATTTCTATATTAACTATTTATATACTAGTTATATACTTTTATTCTTTTATTATAGTGTTAGATATATAACTTTCGAAAGGATAGCTAAGTTAATTTAAAATCAGTAAATTATTTTATAATAAAGCAGTAATAGTAGAACAATAAATAGGACTACAAAATCTAACTATATAGACATTAAATATAGCAGAATCTAAATCTATGATTAAAATATTTGAACGAATAGATATAGAATTAATAAAGAGTTAATTAATTATTAGTTTATTAAGGAATCCAAATTATTTAATAAAAGAGTCTAGAGATCTAAAACAAATAAAATTAATAGATAAGGCTTATATATTTATATCATTAATACTAGAGGTGAAGAAATATATAAAGATCTATTAATATGATTTTAATATATATAGTAATCTACAGCAAAACTAGATACTACAAGATCCAACTATGATTATAATGTAAAATAATATATAATATTTGTTAATATAGAAAGATATCTATATATTTACTAGTAGCTACAACAATATAGACTGATTAATACAACACATATATCCTACAACGAATCCTACTACATATTACAAAGGCTAGTTACGTATAGGTCTAATAGTAGCATCAATAGAAATACTATCTTCACTCAGTATATACAGTCTTGATAAAATATTAATAAGTATAAATATATTAGTAATATCTAATATCAATTTTGAAAGAAGGGTAGTAATAATATAAGTTTTTAAATAAATTAAAAGAATAGTATTATTTAGAGCTATAGTATAAAAATAACTACTACTAATACTCAACAAACAGTATAGTTACTTAATATTACAAATCTATTTAAAATACTATATTACTATTAATTAAAATAAAATTATAGCTATAAAAAAATCTAAATAGTTAATACTAAAACAAAGTAAAATAGTCCTATACTAAATAATCCTATACAAAATAGAATAATTAACACTAAATTAAAGTGAAGTAGTTATATATCAAATAATCCTATACTAAATATTTTTATACTAAATAGTCCTATATAAAATAACTCTAACAATCCTATATTAAGTAGTCCTATACAAAATAGCCTTAAGAGAAATAATTTTAAACGGTTTTAAATCCTAGTCAGAAAGTAATAATAACTATTTTATTTCTAAAGTAAAAAGAATTATTACAAAGGAATACAGAAGATTAACTACAAATCTATTTGAATTTATAGAATCCAAAAACATTCTAGAATACAAATGAATTTAGTAGTTAGCAGTTCTATCTAATAAAATCTATATTACAAGAAAAGCATTCGATATATCTAATATATAGATAGTCTTCGAAGCCTATATTCGTCTATAAATAATTAAAAAAGATTACAAATCATTTTTAGAATAGTATCAACAATTTGAAACATCTAATATGATTATTAGAAAACTATTCAACAAGATATAGACTCTTACTGTACTATCTAACAACATCGAGCGAGTATTTCTTATCCAGAACACTAATCAAATACTTCGAATAATATTATCCAACAATATTAAACAATCGTTGTAATCAAACCATATACAAACGAACTGTATGCAAACAAACTATATACAAAAGAAAAAGATATCTTCGAAACATCTAAACAGACACCTGGTACAAAAATAAGCTTTTAAGTCTATGCTAATCTCTAGACAACAACGAAAGATTATTAAGCATTCATAACCTTTTATCGTTCTGCGTTTTATTTAGGAAGCGATCCGAAGACTACATTCCCCTATTCGTAGGCGGTCGTACAAGATCCAAGTAGGTATTGAATAATTAGACTGCATTTCCTACTATTTACTTTGAAAAGGGTTCTCCGTTATTTTTTATTTTTTATTTTTTACATCTCACACCTGAGGGGGTTCGTTATTCTTTATCCTTTTGCTTTTACTTTTCACACCCGAGGACAGGCGCATCTTCAAGGAGACGGGAGATGTTAGGTCACGTGTTCGTGCCTATCTATAGTAGCTAGGAGACTCTCAATACGATCATCTTCTCCCACATCTTGCCTACAGTGTAACATAAGCTCTAGAATCTATATGCTGATTATCCAATTTCACAAATAACTGTAAGAACCACTATACCCAGGCATATAAGGAACAATGTGGTTCGGCCAAAAGACCTAATATAACAAGACTGATGTCTTCTAACTTGAAAAACTGGCCTCCACACTTAAGTATGTTGAATAAGCAAATGCTCACTCAGCATGTAAAAGCTTCCAATGAATCAAGTAAGGAGATGATGACAGAATAGTAACTCTTTAGTGAGAAGTATTGTATTGTGTGTCTACTCTCAATCAGGGAATAGGCTCTATTTATGCTTTTCTATGGGAAACTGATGGAATTCACTCGAATGGTGAATCCTAGTTGATTCGAATGAGGGCTGGAAGTAATTCCCGCAGAAGCAGTTTCCACTAGAATTCAGTGGTAGGCTGCATTCGTGTAATTAGCGCAAATCCAGGCTTCTCTCGCCCTGCGGGAGCGTGCAGTTTCGTCAATTGAAGCTGCCCCAGGGCCAAACGGGCTGCCTGAGGGCATATTGCCAAGAATTCCCTGCTGAGCCACTATGTGGCTTATACCATACTGTGGCGCAAAAACAGGAAGGAATTCAACAAAGTAGTACCCCTCCAGACAAGGATCTGGCAAACACATACAAGAATATACATGCTTTGTCAAATTGTTGTCTAGAGTATATTTTCCCTTTTCTATTTCATTTTATAGCTACACTGCGTTCTGCCAATAAATTCAAATGATATCTCAAACAGGCTTAGTTATAGTATAATGATAACATCTATGTTATAACACAGTGTTCACAAATAAATCCTCAATATACTTGGATAAATTTGTATAATATAAATAAGCAGGATATAAAGTAGACACTAGGATAGGCAGTGGGGCTGTAGAGTAGGTGAGAGTAGATGAGAGTAGGTGAGAGTGTCGGATACAGAGAAATTTACTTTAGAGCCTTACTTTCAAATGTTTGTCTGAAATGCACCTTACTTTCTGTCTACCTGAAGTGCACCTATTATTTCTCTGACTGTCACTACCTCTCTGACTGCCTCTCTGAATGTCTTTGGCTGTCTCTCTACCTTTTTAGCTATCTCCCTGGCCCATCTTCCTCTCTCTATTTCTCGTCTTCATTCAGATTTGGATCTATATCAGTACTTTACAGTGATACCCACATCATCTCGATTTTGTTGATCTGCTTTCCAATCACCAATCCGATATACTTATTCCGACACCATGCCGATGCAAGGCCCCGGGGTGAAAAGTGAAGAGTGATTTAGTTTCTCAGGTGGGTTTATCTGCGCCAAGTGGAACACAGAGGCTCCGGCATTTTGCATCCGGAGCCCGGCTGGCGCAATGGTAGCGCGCAAGACTGTGTGTAACCCCGTTTCCAAGTTAACCGTTCGTGTGCTCACCCCCCCACGGTCTAGTGAAGAGTAATCTTGAGGCTGCGGGTTCGACCCCCGCGTTGGGCTTTCCAAACTAGTACCCCTAGGAAAGGGCCTTTTTGATGTTTTTTTTTAGTTTGCTTAGTCATCACTATTCCGGACTTGCAGCCTCAGGATATCTATCTATCTATCACATTACACACCATAAGGAAAGCTCATCCGTCCCACTCTTCACTTCCAGCAGAGAATCTGACCGTGCAAGAATCCGATCCATCCATCTTCATCTTCCACGAATGCCCTCCAGGCCTTTGCCATATTCTGCAAGTCTTCTTGGCTAGCGAACCCTTCCTGAATTGCAATTTTTGCAAGCCCAGATGACCGGGCTCTGCTTTCCATTGCACCGCCCCAATATTCCCGTTCTTCGGGGCCGCTGAAACACCAGGATCCTGTACTTTTTTTTTTTCATTTGGTCTAACCGAAAACCAGCCTCTTTTGCCCAGATGTGAAGATGACTCCCCGCCTTTGTATGGCTCCCTTTGGCTTCCCGAATACGGGCCTGGAGATCCCGCCAGGCGACCAGTTCTTTTGAGTCGGGGTACGTAGTTGAGGTAACAGACTCCTGCACTGCGACAATACCCCTGGGCTTGACCACGCGCCGCATCTCCTTGAAGGCCTGGACTGGGTCGGCAATATGCTGTAATACTTGGTGTGCATGCACAACATCGAAACTGTTTTCGGGGAATGGAAGCTCGTGTATGTCGCCGAGAGTGTGTGTGACACTCTGCTTTGCACCGACATCCGCAATGCTCAAGGATCAGATTGCTCATGTGAGAGTCAGGTGATGCTTAACCAGCTTAATGATCTGTGAGGTCAGAGGCTCAATTCTACTTGGAGATCAAAAAGCGGAGGGGAGTACTAAAATGGAAAGGGAAAAGCCTCGCGCGCCAGGCATTATTCGATATGTCCTTAAGTATGGCAGACAGAAATATTGTACGATAACCTTGACTCACATCACAAATGTTTCACGCCCATTGATACTTGAAATCGGAGGTATCAATGTCAACAGACGTTTATTCAATTGGTATGGTAGCTTATGCTTATCCTGACATTAAGCCTAACTCCATGGGAAGGCTGTAGATCCTGATCCGGGCTGAGCACAGAGAATGACCTTCGTGATCTCATACCTGTCCGTCAGCTCGGCAAAGAGCTAATGCTCTTGATCCTTCATTTTTTGCCCAGCCCGAGTGGTTTCTTCTTCTGGACCGAGCGTCCATCGTACATGATGTCCCCCGATTCGCTGTCAGTGTCACTCTCACTCTCTGAGTCGGAGCTGTAACCGCCATCCACGGACTCGTTGCCGTCTGTTGTGGGCGGCAACGTAGAACGTGCAGACGAGGCAATCTCTGCTGCCTTCCGTTTCTTGGCAGCTTCTTCCTCTTTCTGGGAAGCAAGGAGGCGTTTCAGTTGAGACAGCGGTTCCTGAGTTGCGGGCTGCGGGGATATCGTTGACGCAGGAGTGTCCTTTACAGGAGTGTCCTTTACAGGAGTTGGCTTTGCAGGAGTTGGCTTTGCAGGAGTTGGCTTTGCAGGAGTTGGCTTTGCAGGAGTTGGCTTTGCGGAAATTGCTTTTGCGGGAGTTGGCTTTGCGGAAGTTGGCTCTGATGTTTCTCCCTTCGATTCAGCGGCTTTCAATTTCTGACGAAGCTCCTCAAGCTCGGCTTGAAGTTTGGTTCGCTGCACGCGACTAACTTTCGATAACCGATTAAGCTTAGATCTCATGGCTATCGCAATCTTTTTGACGTCTTGCGGGACTAGTTCGCGTGTTATGATTGCCTCAAGGCGAGCCTTTTCTTCGGTTTCTCGCTGTTTCATGGTTGCCTGGTCAATTTCCACCTTGCCTCCGTCTTTCAAAAGTTTCCGTGGCGCTTCCGGCTTGCGGTGGGACGACTCCGAGGGGTAGACAGCATCGATGGCGCGTTTCGATGGTTGCACTTGATGGGCATCTGTAATAAGACTGCAGGCTGCGGGGGACTCTTTACCAATAGCAGAGGCTTGCTTCTGAAGAGAATCCGGGGCAGGAGTATGTTTTGCGGCAGTAGGGGAGCCATTGGATGAATCTCGGTTGGATGCTTCAGTGCTAAGAGACCGTGCTGCTTTTTGAGATTCTGGGTTTCCGGCAAGCGTTTTGGTGATTCCCAGTCCTATTCCTTGTCCCATATGTTGGTTAGAGGATCTCCGCGCCATCTCCTTTTCCCAATTTCTCTTGCGTTCTGGGCTGCAGAAAGAAGGTGGCCTTGGTATGCGCGGATTTTTGTTTGTCGGTGACTTCCAAATTGTAGGGGCGGGAGACTTAGACTTCGGGCAGGGCGACACCTGGATAATTTCAACCTCTGGGGATGCGGGCCTGGGAATTTCTCGTGTTGATGGATGTTCTTGTTCCATACGGGCTTGCTTGATCGGACCAGATTCATCGATGCTCTGTTTGCGTTTCCGGGTGGAGTCGTTAGCTTTTAGCCGCTGGGAGGCACGACGAGGATTGCTGGCAGAGACACCACTGTCTGGCGAGGTTGACGGTTCTCCTTCATCGGACTGCTTTTCAGAGACCTTCGCCTCTGCTTTTTCCTCCGCATTGTCGCTCGACTCGGAGTCCGAATCCGAGTCCGAATCCGAGTCACTCAGGGCGAATACTTTCGGCTGGGAGAGTGAGGGGTGCGCAAGTGACGGTGCGGGAGAAGACTCCGAGTTGGAGGACTTTCGCTCATGCGGCAAAAGTGAGATAACCCGGGTTCCTGGCGTGGCGGCCCGCCGTTCTGGTAGAGAGCTGTGGGCGAGACTCGCAGATTTGGGCTGAGGTTGCGAAAATGAGGTCGTCCAAGGGGGAAGTGATGGTGGTGGCGATTCGCCTAGTTCTTCACTTCCGCCTTTCGGCGGAGGTGTGCCGGCGATCGAAATCGAAAGTTGGGTTGTAGGTAGACGAGCGAGATCCTCGGGGTCGAATTCAATTGAGGAGAGAGGCCGGTTGTGCTGGAAGGCGTTCTTCGTAGGAAATGAATTGCGCTGGCTGTCTGACTGAGGCCCAACGTCATCACCGGTGGGCTTATCTTCCTCCTCCTCCTCTTGAATCGGGGAGACTCGCTTTTCTCTAGCTTCTCGGCTGCGGTAAAAGGCCACAGCGGGTGTGTCCCAATCCTGTACCACAGACGGAAAGCGTTCTGGCGCTGCATTCGCAGGTTTCTGAATGACGCGCACCGCACCACGCTGATCGTGGCCGTCGGCGCGCGCCTTTCCATGGTCCACCCAGACATCCGCGACAGTCAGATCGGGGTATAGCTCGGTATCCTCATTCGTATCGTCAAGTATTCGTTTGATCGCGAGGGATCTGAGCGAAATTCAAGTTAGCGCATGACACTTCAGTGACTGGTTGAGGCTACTCACTCGAGATCGGGGTGAAGGTAGCTCCATTTCTGCTGAATGAGACCTACTAATCCCCCCAATGTCACCTCTTCTGGGTTCTCAATAGGAAGTAAGAAGACTGCGGGTGGCACCGAGCCCGCAGGTGCGTGGACCTGAGCCCGGGGGAAGATCTTCACGGTGAGACGGAGAAACACCATGGCCGATAAGAGCTCCAGGAAACAGAACTCAGAACAATGGCATTGCAGTGAGAAGCTCAGAAAGGAAGAGAGAATATGAGAGAGCGAAGAAAGAAGAGAAGGGGAAAAAGAGAGAGGAAAAGCAACGCTGCGCTGCGCAAAAACAAAGAGATGTGAGAAGAAAGAAGTTCAAAAAAAAAAAGATGAAAGTGACCCGCTTTCTCCACCTTTGACATTTGTATACTTCAATTTACCCGTTTATCGCCTACATCGAACGCTGATGTTTCGGTACCTAAAGCCAATTTAAAGGACTGTTTAAACCTGATTCACAACTTTAGAACGGGTCTATGTGGAGATCATAGCGTTTCAACTGACTAAAAGACAGGCTGCGACAGACATGCCATCTCAGCGATCATTCTTGCAGCCAAGGCCTATGACAAAACGCCGTAGAACAGAAGCACCGGAATTACCATCGGGTGGGAGCACTGCATCTGTTTTGCCTTCCATTGAATCACCAGAACCCCAGAATATGAATGACGCTATCAAAGCTCGAGCTCATGTGCAATGCCTGTTCATTTTTAGATTACGCAAGTTCAAGGGCCATTGGCATCGTCCTGCTCAGTCTCTTTATATCCCTCTGCCCATCCCTGAGGAGGCGCCTGAACCTCGCAGTTCCAGCCAAAGGTATCCTCAACATCCCCAGACTGAATTCCCCGAAGTGTCTGCAGCAGCTGTACACACACCTCTCCACCTTGGTTCTGCTCTCCGCGCTTGTAGGTAATCCGGTCCCCTCGCGACTGCATCGTGATACTTCCCACGGGAACCAATGCCGCCGCGGTGCCTGCAGCAATCACCTCATCGAACTCCGGTAGTTCCTCGTAGGCAACCCGTCTCTTCGCAACCTGGTAGCCAAGGGAGCGCGCAATTTCCAACACCGACGCCGCAGTAACCGAGTCGATCGCATTCTGACTATCAGGCTGCACAACAGTGACGGTGTCCCCCTCCCGCTTGACTCCAAGAAACGCGGACGTGGAGAACTCATCGATCTCGCTGCGCGTGGCACTATCCAGATGAAGCGTGATGCCGAACCCTTCCTTGCGCGCCCGATCACTGTGTCGCAGCACAGGCGCATAGTTTCCCCCCACCTTGGCATTGCCCGTTCCGAACGGCGCACAGCGATCGAAATCCTCTAGGACCAACGCGTCCACTGCACTCGCGCCGTGATAAACTCCCGTCGGCATCGCAAACACTGCAAGGGTATATCCATCAGGTGGACTCAGCCCGAGCTGCGCCGAGGATCCAAACAACACAGGGCGGATGTACATGGCTGCTCCAGAGCTATGGGGTGGCACATACTCGGCATTGAGACCAACAGCCAGCCGAACACATTCAACGAACAGATCCTCCGGGACGGGTGGGATGGAGACCACCTCGGCCGAGTGCTGCATGCGCTTCGCATTACGGTCGGGGCGGAAGATGGTGATTTTGGTATTGTCGCGATTGCGGAACGCCTTCAACCCTTCGTAGACTTGTTGGCCGTAGTTGAAACCCGGGGCCATGCCGTGGATGGGCAGGTAGGGGGAGGCCACGAATTTGGGGGAGGACCATTTGGCGCCTTCACTGTACGAAAAGTGCGCTTCGACGTGGCCATTGCCTGTCAATGTTAGTGTGTTTTGTGGGCATCTCCAGTACTTGAATAGCATACCATCGCGGACTTTGAAGCCCAAATTGGACCAGTCGAGATCAGCAGGTGGTGGTGGGAACATTGTGGGTATGTCGATCCGGGGACTTCCCCGGGGATTCGAAAGTTATATGTTCTCCCGTTGGGCGTCATTGTTGGGCTTTGCCACTAAAGTTTGATGTCTACTTCGTCATTTGAAGTTTGAACTGCACTTCTATTGGAATTGCAATTGTAAACGATCTCTGAGCTACTAGATCTGGTTAGTTTTTCCTTTTTACCTGCTATTCAAATACAAGTCACGAATTTATATGAGAAGTCATGAAGGGCAATATTCGCCCGGTCCTTGTAGGGTAAAGAAGCACCCTGGAAATCAACCCCATTTTCGCTCTAAAACAACGCTAATCTGCCCTCTCTTTCCACGTCTCTGGAGGCTCAAAACCTCAATCTCGGCCATGTCCACTACATTTGACCCCCATTTATCGGCCCAACTTCACAATCAGATCCTGAAACACGCATGGATTGGCGCTGGACGGGATGTCGCTTCAATACCGTCTCAAACTTAGTGGGAAGAATGCTCGCCTATTCCATTCGATCTCGCCTCACGCCTTAATCCAAACTTGATAAAGTTTCTGCGGTCGGCGAAAGCCACAGTATTCGATCCTGATTCGGATTTTCATCTCTTCTATTACCTACGAGGACTGCATGGGAAAGATCAATTGTTTGCTCCGGAATCTTCACTTGGATCGTGGGGCGATCGTTATATATGGTTATATCCTTCAACACGAACGAAGAGTGATGAAGAAGTTGGGATAGTGTAAGATTTGGTTTGAAATTTTGTGCAATTGAGAAAGAAGAAAACTGACACCCCAAATAGATTCGATCAGAAGACTGAGCTATCCTCTTTTGTCCCAGACTGGGAAGATATGGCCTGGTCTGACAGAGATCGGTGGCCATGGCGACCTTTACAAAACATCCTGAAAACTTGTTCAGAGATGTTTGATGACGGAAAAATAACAACATATTCGGATCGTCGAAAAGAATTTATGGAGCCTTCTTTTGGACAATTCCCCTGGGAAATTCACCAACACACTCCAATGGACGTGGAGAAGGCTGTCAGTGCCTTTACTCGACTTCTCGATGCTATTGAGATCAGACTTCCACCTTTGACACATTCTTTCGAGGATTGTGACCAGGAAAAGCCAAGCCTGGAAGGCATATCTCTCCCATATCCCAAAGCGGCCATTGAAGCGTCTTCCATAGAAGCGGCCTCGTTTCTCGAACATTTCCTCTTGAATTTTCCTATCCGACATCTCAGCTTTCGCTATATTGCCCCTGGCATTCAACTCCAAAATTCGACCGAGTTTACAAATCAACCGCTTGCCCACCGTGGCCACGACTGTGGGATTCCAAGCTTGGACAGCACCGACCAAACGACACCACACCCTCTACTCTTGTTTCGAGGGGAGAGAGACAACAAGTCGCCTTGGAATCAACCCGGGCTTATTTACAGTCCTGACAGGGACACGAAGAACATTCCATCTGGTTTATACATAGAGCCAGCCGACGAATATTTCAACTGGGAATCTGGCAACCAGGCTCGGCTCCTGTTGCCCTTTAACATCGGCAGCAATGGATTTGCTCGAAGTAGCAATGGTGTTCCATTCAAAAATGCTAGATTTTCCGGAATCGAACAACCTGACCAGCTTTACCAGGAGGACCTTTTTAGTGGCTACAGTGGTTATTTACCTTGGGATTCGCGTAGCTCATATCTACACAAAGTTTTGGAAAGTTGGGCTGAACGGGTAGAGATGGGTGATTGGGAAGTGGACCAAGACGGCGTGATCGGTGGAATTGATAAATTCAAAGAGGCTGACACAGAAGAGCATTGGAGAGAATATATTATCCCTTGGTGAGTTATTGAAAACCGAGATTGAAGGAAAGGATTAAATTCACCAAACTTCTCGCATACAACCTGACATCTTTCATCCCCCCCGGCTTCCACAGTGTAATGTAAATCACACCCAACCCATTTGGTTTTAGCATCTTCTCTGGTTCGGTAGGTTTTGATAGCTTCAGCTAATGCGAGCTTGTTTGTTTTGGGTCGTTTTGGCATATTTTTGGGGGTGGTTTGGAGGATTGAAGTTCATGGGTTGGGTGTGATTTACATTACACTGTGGAAGCAGGGGGGGGGCAGAAAGAGCCGGGTACTCAAGTACTTGCTAGGTCGAGAGATTGTATACACCCCCTACGGGTACTCCACCATGATGCATAGGTATACCATATACCCCGTTGGAATTTGAAGCTACATTGTGGGTTTCCACTTGGACATAACAGGAAGCATCCATACTAAGATTCACATATATTGCAATAAATGACTTGACTATTCTGGGGGAACAAAATACCTCTGGAACCGATCAATGCGTGTCAAGCCCAGCTCAACGATGACCTCATGACAGCTCATCAATAAACTAGGGAACTTGACGGTCCAGAAGATCAGGTAGCCCTCAGGCAGGCCTCCAATATGACTCTTGAGATTCTCAGGCATATCGTTGTAATGGTTCCGCTTGTTGCGAAGAGCACGAAGCAGATCCAACATGCGGGAACCAGTATACTTGCGCTGTTTGCCGAGGTTGTCTTTGAAGTCCCGCGGTAGAACACGTAAGAAGTCCATCTCCGGGCCCATAACGTCCAGGGCCACCGATTCAAGACACAAGAGGTCATCAGAGGGTGGATCCCGGGACTCGAACTCGAAGTGATCGGACACATCACAGAGGAAGTTCAGGCGGTCAGACGGGGCCCAGAAGAATGGGTGCATCAAGACAGCGCTGGCGTCAGGCCGTTGCCGGGGATTGAGCGAGAGCATGGAGCGGATGAGGTCCTTGGCTTCAAAGGCGTAGTCTCCGAGCCGGTTGAGTTCTTGGAGATCAAACTGGCCCTTGACGATGTTGGCCTCGCGCATGAACTTGCCGTTCTTGTCGAACGGATGGCTGCCATGGGTCAAGACGTAGTAGAACACACATCCCAGCGAGAAGATGTCGATCGCTCGGGTGGCTCGGCGGTTCGTCTGTGGATCAACCACGGCAGGCTCGGAGGTTTCAGTGTGCTGAGATGCCAGGGATAGGGGGCCGTTGTCATCGTCGACAAGGAGCTCAGGCGCTCGCCAGCCAGAAGTGCCAGCGGCGTGGGCAGTGGTGGCTCGGAAGGAGCTTTGGTTGTCGTCCAACTTTTTGCACAAACCAAAATCAGAGATGAGAAGTCGTAGAGATTTAGAGATTGATCGACCTCGGGGCATGGCAACCAAAATGTTCTGCGGCTTGAGATCACGGTGCACGATTTTCAAAGAGTGCAAGTAGCGGACACCCTGCGTGATCTGACGCAACACGTCTGGCAGATCCAACCCACTCTGGATGAGCTCTGGGTAGTTCAGAGGTCGCTCGATGACGTCCTGCAAAGAGGCCGGGCAAAGCTCAAGGCCAATATACAAGAACCCAGTGGCTTGTTCTCGGCAGAAGTACCGAATGACATTGTGGTGGTCATCACTCTCCTGCAATAGACCAACTTCGTGGGATGCAATGTCATAGAATTCCATCAACATGCGCTTCACTGCCACGTCTCTGCCATCAAAGGAGCCCTGGTACACAACAGTTCCATGACTTCCATGTCCCAGAACGGTATTGGTGAACACCTGAAGCCGACCAATACGAACGACACCGTCCAATTCCTGTATCTCGTTCGATACGGTCCGAGTCATCTGGACATCGGGTTCAAGTCGAGGCTGCGCGGCCATATTGGTGACCTGCTCAACGACCTGCTCGGCCTCGGGGCTGTCACCTTCGCTGCCAGGCTTCTTGCGACGACGGTGGGACTTTCCTCCTCGCGATCCACGAGCGCGAGGCTTCTTCTTGGGTTTGCCAGGTTCGTCACCCTCCTCATCGTCAGGACCGCGGGATGGCTCGCGAATCTGGACCCGAGGTGTAGAGTTCGGTGCTGAGAGTTGCTCCCGAGAGGGGCGAGGAGTTGATTCGCCTTCTGGGATCGACTCGTTCAGATCAATGTCTACTGTGACATTTGGCACTTGCTGATCTGGGGAAGAACCTTTGATGCCTGTAGCACCACCAACAACAGGAGTAGACGGAGCAGACAATGATGGCTTGTCATTGGAGTTGATGATGTTCTTGATGTCAAGCTTCTGCTTGGCCAGGTCGCGGAGGTGATGCGAGTTGAAGTAGATGAATGTGCAGATGAAGAGTAGGATTAAGGTCACAACAATGTCCAACGCGTTGTCCCAGCTCTTGCGAATGATGGCGCTGTTTCGGAGTGCGGGAGGAAGGGCAAGTTCGGAGGGGCTGCGGAGGAGGTCTCGAGGTGTGTCGTTGGAGAGCTCAGAAGTCGATGATCCCCCAATCCTGGCGATGGGTGGTCGAATGATGCGAGGCCGAGTGAGAGAATGAACACCCGCAAGAGCATTCCGCTGCTGGGTTGGGGTAAGGCTCATCAAAGCTTGTCCGCGACGGAGGAAATCCTTATCGTAGCATTGTGCCATTGGTGCCCGGCCTGTTGTGAGTGGGTAGGTTTCCTCTGAGAAGGCATACCACCCGCCGGCGTCGGTGCAGTCAATGTACACACGTTTATCGCGCTCGTCGCCAAGGGATCCATAATCTGGATCGGGCGGCTGAAGTGGCTGGGACAGCAGAACAAGCGGAGTGGAAGCATCTGGTGCATCCTTGTGGGTAGGGCGCACGACGTCGAAGACTCGGGCGACGGGGGATGTGAAACGCTGGGTGTAACGAGGTCGGTCCATGCGAGAGTGATCGAATCCGAGTACAACGCCGTCGTGCATGCTGTAAATGTGGCTTTGGTCCATCGTTCGGTAGTATTGACTCTGGAGGTCTATGTCGCGATTGTTAGGTGCCCATTCCGAGTATTTCAATGTGCAGATTGGGTCTCCTGTCTCAGTGTTCTGAATGGCGACCGCGTACTCAACCCGACCGAGCACCAAAGTTCCAGAGGTAGTCTCGCACTGCTCCGGGTCCAAGTCCTCGCCGTCTACCTTCCGGCATTCTGGGCCCGTGGTGATCGGGCCGCGAGAGCTAAAAACCCGTAAAATGCTGCCCGTCCGCGCATCAATGGTGTACAGGGTCGTCTCTTTCCTGGCTGTGTAGGTCACCGCAGGGTCAATGCCCGAGTAGGGTGTTTCATCCACCAGCTGCTTGACTGTCAAGCCAAGTTTCTGTAGTCCTGAATCCGGACCAGGGCTGTATATGTACAAGCTGCCATCCTGGCTCGGCTCGACGATCCACAGAAAATCGTCTTCAGGCTCGGTATGATCAAAGCTGGAACGATTCGCACGGTGGTATATGCTCTCCACGACAGGGCTACTGGGCACCTCGAGGGCCCAGCGGGAATTGCCGGTCTTGCGATCACGGGCGTGAATGGTTCCATCGACGGTCGCCAGCAGGACAAAATCCTCAACCTCCCAGTCCTGCAAGGACCGCGCGTGAAGCTGCGAAGCCAAGTCAGCATTGCTGCTGGCCTGGACAGGAGGGGCTCGAACGGCACGGCCGGAGCCTGCCAGAGCCAGAGTAGCAAGGGCGCTCGCATCGTTGGGTTTCACGATGGGTGGTGTAGCCACATGGGCCGCACTGTGTATGGATTCTGGTGCTAGGGGCACCGAGATTCGGGAGTCATCTGGATGCTGCTGCGGAGCGACCAGGGACGGGAGGAGAAGGAGGGCGACACTGGCGGGGAGGGTCGACCGGGCGCCTGGCAGCCGCCACCGCATTGTGGCACAATCAGCGCAAGAGATGAGGGGATCGAAGATAGCGAGGAGTTATCGGGAGGTTGAGAGAATCAATGGAATTTAGAATGTGGATCGAAATGACAATCCGGGTAGCGGATCATCCCCCACAGGGACTTCAATATCAATGCGAAATGCGAAATGCGAAGGAAAAAGAAAAAAATTGGAACTGTCAATGTACTTCGTAAATGTCCGTGATGCAGAAGAGTTGCAGAAGTGAAAGGTGAAAGGGGAGGCGATTGTGTGTGTATTACGCGTGTACTGTACAGTGACCAGCCACCTCCGCCTCCACAAGCTGTATCAGAAAGTACCGGTACTTTGGTTGTGCAGCCTAGGCCGATTCCGAAGGTTCTAGACACAATATTGAGCGAGTCATTAATACAGATGCCTTGGATTAATATTGCAATTCATCTGTTATCTACTGTATAGAGTACAAACAGAATAGTCCGGAGTAGAAATGTAAGAGCAAAGTCGCTTCTGAGCCCTCAATTGTGCCTGGACACGGAATCACCGAGAGAATCAAAGTCCAATTCACCAGTAAAGAACCGGAGTTTCAATTAAAAAAAAAAAGCAGATTGCATCCAACGCCGAAAAAAGCCCCAATCCTCCAGTGCACACAAGTGCCGAGGTAAAATAAAGGAGAAAAATAAAAGACACAAGAATGAAAATAGATACAGGGGGAAATAGGCGAAGGCCAGAATGAAAACTATAACACAACAGGGATCACGTATGATTCCAAGAGAGAACGAAAGAAACAATTAACCACCGCGGATCATCCAAGTCACAGCAACAGCCCAGCCGGTCACAAAGATGAAGGTCAAGACACCTGCACCAGCCTTGTCGCCCGTGCCGATGGTGTTCAGGACAGGGACCTTATTGGTCGTAGAATTAGTGCCGGCGTTCGGGTTACTCTTGGAAGTGCCCCCGGAGTCTGCGGTGAAGGGCGCCTTGTTCTTGAAGGGGACCAGGTTGGCTGACAACACTCCCAGCACCGCCATCTGCTGCTCAAGCCCAGAACTTTTATCCCATTCGGCTTGTTTAGTCCAGCGAATGCCGCACTTCACCCCGGAGTCACCGCCGGAACATTGCTTGGCCGCGGCTTGGGCAGAGGCCTTCAACTGGGGGAAGACCGTGTCGTACATGCCGGGAACGATAGTGGTCATCACTCCAATCCAATTGGTGAAATAGGATTTGAACGTGATTTGATTTCGGTCGCAATTGCCAAGAGGCTCGCAGGTGATGTCCGAGAGAATGAGATTGCCGCCACTGGTCGGGAAGAATTGCTGGGAGGTCTTGTAGAGTCCCTCCACACCCTCCTTCCACTTAGTTTCAGTACCGTTGGTCTAAGAGTAGATTAGTAAAGCTGCACGGTCAGATCGAGTAGAAAACGTACGTAGTTGTGCATGTACGCAGCACCGCTGATGTATGTGGCATAGTTGTAGGTCCACTGGAAATCACCGTGATCTGTGCACTGAGTGCCACAGGTGGTGGAATCGGCAATGTTCCAGTTCTTCTGCTTGAGGAGTGGGGTCGTGGCACTCCAGTCCCAGATGCGCTCGGCCCATTCGGCATAGGTCTTGTTTCCGGTGTACAGAGCGAGGCGGGCGGAGAGTTGGAACAATCCACCGTTGGAGATCGCGTTCTTGGTTAGATAACCATTCTGGTACGGCCAGATCTGCCAGCGCATTCCACCGTGGCAGCTACTGGTGTCCCAGCGGGGGTATTGCGTGTTGAACACTCCCTGTGCGAGGGAGACCCAGGAGGGTTGACCGTCCAGTTCGGGGTAGTTGAATTCCGCGGCGGTAATCGCGGCCAGGCCCCAGAACACTTGATCGTCGTTTCCCAGGTACTGACTGTAGTTGGAGGGGAAGAAATCGTCGTCGCCCTTCTGGAAGTACATGCCCTCCTGCACGGCGGCATTGAATTGTGTGTCACCGGTCACCCACCAGTACAGGATCAGGGTCATGAACATGGAGCCGCCTTCCCACCAGGTTCCGTCCATTTTGCCGGGAATGTTCGCGGAGTCTCGGGCATTGTAGTAATCCATCATCGTGCTGGCGACGGTTTTGGCGGCGCTTTTGAGGGAGGCTGTGACGAACGGGTTAGTCTGTCAACGCGATAGAGAGTCACAGGGTAAGCGCCATACCTTCATCGTCGATGGTCAAATCAATCGCCAGCGCACCCTGAGCGGCGAGAGTGCCACCCAGGAGAGTGGCTAACCACTTGGATAAAATCATGCTCACACGAGTGGCCAAATGGCATAAGGTAGAGAGAAGAGAGAGAGAGTTGGTGAGAGGAAGTGATGGGGGGAAAGGGTCTCGGGGTACCCGGTAACAGTACCGTTGCAGCGGGGGGGCAAAGTGGCTGTCTCCGTCTAAGAATGTCCGTCTCTGGACGTTTTCCGAGTGTTTTGTTTTAATTTCCTGTAATTTGAGCTTCTCAGTGCTGAAATATATGGAGTCTATGCTAATGAAAATAATCAATTGAAGACTCGAACTAGACTTTGGTCTCGAACACTAGGCAACCTGGACCCTCACTGCCCCTAAAAAAAATCCCCTGGCTATTTTACTAGTCTGCAAGTACCTGCAGCGGATGAAACATTGCCGAGACATCAATTGATCCCTTGACTTTGTGTAGGAGTTCCTAGTTACTCAAGTAGATTGTACTCCGTATACTCCCAGTAGAAACAAAAAAAAAACTGGGTAGGGCGATCAGCCAATTCGACAGTTCGATTTTGCCGATCAGGATGTTCTGACCCATGGGGAATGGGATCGTCACGGGAATACGAACACGAGGAGAGAAGCACTCTAAGCATTGGACAAGAGTCTTGGACCTTTCTTGGCCCGGCTTGGTATACTCGAATCTTTTTACATGTTAGCCATAGACTGTTTATTTAGCTAATTAGTGACTTAGTTCTAAGATTCTAGAGTTGAGTTATGACAATACAATCTGCACATAGACTGCTGCCTGTCCAGGCCTGTTTCCTCAGGCTGACAGCGGATCTCTCTTCCGTCTTCGTCAGTGCTGTCTGCTCCGTACACAAGTACAGGGATATACCAATACTCCTTTGATCAACAATCAATTGTAGGAAATTAACAGAGTTCAACTCCACAAAATGATTATAAACTGCAAATTGAACTCAACATAGCTAACGGGGATTGTTATATTGACACGCCTGATGCCTGATTTTGGCCTGATTACGATATTGATGCCCTATATACTTAAGTAGTAGGCATCGATATTTCTGCCATCGTTCTGCCTGCACTCCTACGGAGTATATTGGCCAGAAAAGCTGGAAGCACTAGGCTGTTTTCTTTTTTTTTTTTTTTTTCTAAAATCGCTACAGTGAGCTTTTCAGGGCTTGGTATTGGCAATCGATCATCGCCAGACAATTCCATGGGGTCTGTGAGATGTAGTGAGGCCACGATGAGGATATTGAGTGAAGAAAATGCGATTGGAAAACGTACTAGAAAATGCAGTAGAAAATGGATTATTTAGGGGACATTCTAAGGTCAGTCTTATAACTACCCAGACTGTAGTTCATGTTCAATATTCATAAAGATTCCTAGACTCCTGACTTGTTAGGCTTTTTGTCTAGTCGGGAAATTCAACAGTTCATTCATAGTAAAAATTCTTAACACTATTCCGAACTGGTGGGTATATAATTTGACTAGAGGCCCTGGGGGTTACAGAGTAAATGTAGGTACTGCAAGAGGAGTTTGATGAAATCTGTATAGCTTCAGGGTCAAGATAGAATGGCGAAGAGGAAGGCGATGCAATCAGACCAAAATCAGGCATTAGGGATGTCTACAGGTAGGTGGAAGTCTAGCTGGGTTCGATTACTTGCTGTAAGCGAATTGCATATTGAACACGGCACGAGACACAAGAGCTACATCCACGGATGATCTTACGTGTTTGTTCAATTTGGATTTTCTTGCAAATTTTGAGAGAAAGCCAGCGTGAAGCCCACAAAGCGTAGAAAATCACCATAGACCAGCCAGCACGGAATTTCATCTTGTGTCCCGAGTTCGGGACGGAGCTTCGTTCGTACCCTTTTTGGTACGAAGTATACCAGCTACCCGATACATCCGAGAAACCCGAGAAATCCGAACAATGGAGACGGCCAATTGCACCAATAACACGTCCCAGCAAGCTCTAGATTAAGCACATTCGACAGAATTAAGCATGCTACTAGTATTGCCTACGTACTTGTACTGTTCCTGGTCTAGATGGCGTCCAATGTTCTATGCTTAATAAAGCTTTTCATTACCCATGGATGATCCAGGATATCACCATATAAATTGATACCAAGGTGTTGGAAACCACATCGCTTCAAACCTTCGAAAGTTGGAAAACATCCTCAGCCTCTAAGACTATAGCAACAGCTAATCCACTCACAAAATGGCCTCACTCACAGTCCATCACCTGCGACGGTCGCAATCCGAACGAGTTATTTGGCTTTGTGAAGAACTGGGCATTCCCTACCATCTCGAATGTCATGATCGAGTACCTCCTCTCATGCTCGCACCGGACAGTCTGCGCCAACTTCACTGGTCCGGAACCGCCCCGGTGATCCAGGATGGAGAAGTGACACTGGCCGAATCCACCGCCATCTTTGAGTATATTCTAAACAAACATGGCAACGGACAGCTCGTGGTCTCTCCCACGGATTCGAATTATGCGGACTATCTCCTCTGGTTTCACCAAGCAAATGGATCGCTCATGCCGGCACTCATGCCTATCATGCTCGGCCGAATGAAAGGCGATAGCGACGAGTCCCCAACTCAGGCGATTATGCAGCAACGGATCAACGCGAACCTGCAGGCTATGGACCGGCAACTCGAAAAGTTGCCTTATTTGGCTGGGGATGATTTCACAGCTGCGGATTGTATGTCAGTGTGGGGGTTGACGACGTTCCGTCTCTTCCATCCGTTCGATCTCACTGAATATCCGAATATTGTGAGCTATTTGCAACGCATTGGACAGCGAGAGGCCTACCAGCGTGCTGTACAGAAAGGAGATCCCGGGATGAGCCCTATCCTGTCTGCGGTACCCCCTCCAACATCTATTTGATGAGATCGACATGTGTACTCCAAGATTTGTATCATCATTCGTTTGGACATAATCTTCATTTGTTCCAAGGCTTTTTGTTTTTCTATTCTTTTCTCCATTGTCTTGTGTCCTTTACATTTGTATTTATAAGAAAAAACATTCATTCTAGCGCTGGGAATCTGGGATGAAACGACCCACTCATCAGCTATATTTCGTCGCTTGGGCATCAGTAGGTACGGACTCATTGCCATTTCAGCTAGGGGATTGTTATATCAACACACGCTCGGATAATCTGACACCCCTTTGGATAATCTGACGTCTTGATGTCACTTTGTGCCTGTCAAGGTTTCTACTACCCGTGGACACTGATGATTCTCCCTCTTCTCCCCTTCATCCTCTTTTTTTTCTTTCAAAAAACTACCTGTGACAGCCATCAGTTCGTTCTTCATCCTATTTTCATTATGTTCGTTCCATCTCGCTCTTTCTCTGAGATGCATGCGCGAACCAGACCTTCGCGGCACCCTGTTCTAAAGCTTCTTTACCGACGATTGAAAGACTCCGAGTCCTTCTTTCTCTCCCCTAGGAACCTTCAAGATCTCGGAATTCGGGCTTCTCAGGTGGATATAACAGATGACGGGATTCTGCAATTTCGACCATGTTTTTTCCGGCCTTACCCAGAGAGAATCCTTCAAGTATACCCACTTGACACTTCAAATTTGTTCAACGACCTACCAGTGCTCTACTACCAGCCCGACTTTGCTTCTATGTTAGCAGAAGTTTGTTTGAAGTACCCAGATGCGGAAGACCCTCTCAAAATCGCAAGATTTCAGTATGAGGAACATGCTATGCTGAGGTCGCCGGACGAATGGTTGACCCATGCACGAGAAACGGAATCCTACATCCGTCGAATACACGATCTCTCACGGAAGGGACGGCCGGAATTATCTTCGCTTCTTGACTTAGGGACCCTTCAATCGTCGCTGTAAGTAGATATTAATCTTTTTCAGATTCTGAGCATAGATATTAAATATGACATAGAAGAGAACCGACGAAGCACGATCCTCCAACACATGAGGAACGCCCCGGAGGACCTAGCTGGCAGATGAAGCAGTTGTTAGACAATAGTCACGAAAATCCCCCTTTACCGCATGCGATTATGGCAACCATCGCACATGTCCCCGCCAACTTTGAGCCCCAGAGCCTCACCCTCCATGAATTGAGAGCTATCGTGAACATGCTGATCATTCGCACTTCACACAGGCCGTTCAGGAACTACTCGGTTCATCCAGTAATCATCCCGCACCACATCGAATTGCAGTCTTATTCATACTAACCCCATTTCTCTATCTGTAGTTATTGCTTCTCTCTTACATGGGCCAGAAGCATGGAAGAATCATTCAGGCTTCATTTGATGGGGAAAAATTGATTCTACAATATTCCCAACTGTGGTGCTTTGAGGACGAGGCTACGGCGCTAGTGGAACTATTTGTTCGCTACAACATCAGCCAGCTTGTCGGGCTGGAGAGACCACAACTTGATGTTCCATCGCTTAGAGAGTCGTTTACATCAATGGATTTGACCTAGCTACTTAAGTATCTGGTGTGGATTGAAGATAGCACCAATATCTAGTACCAGTTTCATGCTGAAATCACCCTAGGGAACATCTGTTGTTCATTACGTGACTGGGGATAATGGTGGATCACCGATAGTTTCTGTCACAGAGAAGACGAGCAGATAAATCAAGTCGATGGTTGGTTCAAAGAAGATGTCATGTCATGTTTCGACTATGAGAAGAGTGTGGAATCCCGCAATGCACCCGGGGGTACAAGCAGATCCAGCATCGTGGAGCAGATTTCCGTTTTACGGAATGCGATCTCGGGCTGAACCCTACTGCTCTGTTAGCTGGCAAAGAGAGAAGATTCCTGTGTTTGTAATGGAGGAAACAAAGAATAGCAATGATATATAGTGACATTGCTTGGAGACTGTAAGTATTAAACTATGCAGGGGGATATACTAGAGAGTAGTAAAATTCAAGAAAGAGTCTACTCTGTAAAGTGGGAAAATTTATAGGGAGGTTGGGCCGCTGTGTAGTGCCGTATCTAGGGTTTCGCGAAAGTCTGTCAATTGACACCCAGTGTAGTCATAAGTTTGCTTGTTAACTTCGTTCTGCAGGAAAAGAAAAAGATTCGAGATTTATTGAGGTGATAATCCCCGAAAGACAGCTAATCGCACGAAGTTGCTTACTGGCCATTTACAAGAAACGAAATTGGATATCATGTACTGAGTTGAACTTCTATTGCACATATTTTTAGTTCCATCCAAAAGGTACAGAGATGAATCGTCAACCATGGCATCACAATCATGACCCTTACATCCGGGTGCGCTGGCGGGGAGCGGATCGGATAATGTTGTCCACTCGCAAGAGAAGCTAAGACCTGTTAGCGCAGATTTGGAAAGGGGAGTAGAGTGACATACCTCAGCAGCCTCGGAGGCAGATGAAACAACAGCCTTCTTCAACTTATAGGCTTCCACAACACCGAGGTCACGCATATCAGCGATACCACCACCGGGAGTCAGGAGATCCAGACCAGAGCTGGTCATGCCGTTGTTGATGGCCTGGCGGAGGCGGGTGACGAGATCACTGGAGTCCAGACCGGCATTGTCAGCCAGAATGGTGGGGAGCTGCTTGAGAGCGTGGGCGAAAGAGTCGACAGCAAGTTGCTTCTTGCCGGTGGTGTTCTGGGCAGCCTGTTCGACGGCCTTGGACATGACCATCTCGGCGGATCCACCACCGAGTGTGACACGGGGGTCCTTGACAGTCTGTGAGAGGACGGCCAGAGCGTCGTGGAGAGAACGCTCTGCCTCGTCGAGGAGCTGCTCGGTGGCACCGCGCAGCACGATGGTACAGGCCTGGCCAGCGGCCACACCAGAGAACTTGATCAAAGTATCCTCGCCAATGATCACCTCCTCAATAGTGTCACATCCACCAAGCTTGACCTGGTCGGGGTGGTCGAAGGTGGAAGCAATCTCACCACCGGTGACAAGAGCCAGACGTTCAATGCCGTCGAAGTCGGCGTGCTCGATGGTCATGATACCAGCCTCGGTGAACAGCTGTTCGGGCCAGTTGTAAATGAGCTGACGGTTGACGAAGCAGTTGATACCGTGGGACTTGATGCGCTCGACCTTTTGGCGCATCTTCTCGCGCTCTGCCTTCTCCAGCTCAGCGAGCTTGCCAGTGGATTCGACCTTGACTCGTGCGCCGAAGATCTTAACCTTGTCTGTGTCCATCGCTGTGTTGGCAACCAGAATCTTGGCGTTCTCCAACCGCTTGGGCTGGTTCACACCGATCTTCTTGTCCATAATGAAACCCTCATCGAGGTAAGAGTCGTTCAGCTTGCCTCCGGCCTTCTTGATGATCTGGATGTGGGAAAGGTCGGTGGAGCCCTTAAGACGGAGCACGGCCTCACAGGCCAACCGGGCGAAGTGGTCCCGATCTTGTGCGAGAACCTTCGAGCTAAGTGTTGTGCGGGCAATGGAGTGCAAGTCCTTGCGGAAAGCCTCGGGGTCCTGGCTGCGGTCGACTGCAGAAGCCTCGAGAGCGGCAAGAGCGGCCTTGCTCGCTATCCGGTATCCTTCGATGATGGTCTGGGGGTGGATCTTCTTGGCAACGAGCTGCTCGGCCTCGCGCAGCAACTCGGCGGCCAGGACGGTGACCGAGGTGGTTCCATCACCAACTTCGTCATCCTGAACCTTAGAAATGTTGACCAGAACCTTGGCCGCGGCGTTGTCCAAGGCGATGGACTTGAGAATCGTAGCACCGTCGTTCGTAACGAGAATCTCTCCTGTAGAACTGTAGAGAAAAGTGTGTCAGCATTGCCGATGTCATAGCACATATTCCCTCAATATCAATAGCTCCCCACATACGCAGACTGGAGGATCTTGTCCATTCCCTTGGGGCCCAGAGTACTCTTCACGAGGTCTCCGACGGCGATGGCACCGACGAAGGCCGAAAGACGAGCGTTCTCGCCCTTCTCCTCAATGACATCGTCGCCAAAGATCTGTGTGGGATTGCCGAAAGTTGCCTATGAGGGGTAGAGGTTAGCCAGCACGCACGAAGGGTTTCCCATCTGGAAGGGATTGAACGAGGATCTCATACCATAGTGACCAGCGTAATAAGGCAATCGACCTAAGATCAAATGTCTCGCTGGAAATGTTGAAGCAACTTCTCCTGTCAACAGTGGGGGGGAGGGAAAGGAGAAAATCCGCCGCACGATTGGCTGGAGCTTCTGATTGGCTGCGGTGCGTCACCGCCCATGTCTCTCGACGTTTCTATCTCGTCTCGTCGTGACCCTCGCTGCAATTGACTCTTAAACTATTGTTTGTGAGATCATGGCGGACTCTGGAGAAGTCGCACCCCCTCCCGCGACCAAGCGGCCTCATTCTGAAGTCGAAGCTGAGGACAGTGAGTCGTTCGCATGCTGATATCCACCCAGACCGCTTCCTCTGTTCAAAATGGTTACTAATTGTATGGAAATCTAGGCGACGATGAGTCTGACGATGACTTCGGTCCCGCACTCCCCTCTGAGGTTGCGCCGCAGAAGAAACGGCGCAAGCTTCCCTTCGAGAAGGTCTTCGTGAACGCGCTACCGGTTTCCGCGAAGTACTCCAAGTCGCTCATGCACAAGGATCAATTGTCCTTTGTAACTGTCGCGCCCTTTACAGATTTCGTGGTTACTAGCTCCATGGATGGATTTGTCAAGTTCTGGAAGAAAATGGCGGAGGGAATCGAGTTCGTGAAGGAATTCCGTGCTCACCCAGGCGAGATTCGGAGTGCCACGGTCAGCGCCGATGGTCGCAGCTTTGCGACAGCTGGAGCGGACAAGACAGTCAAGATTTTCGATGTCATCACATTTGGTGAGTTGGCCCGCTGAGTGGCGCTTGAGGTGCATTGCTAACGGCGATAGATCTCCTGTCCATGTACACCCTGGAATTCGTTCCTCGATGTGTGTGCTGGGTACACCCGCGCGGAGCATCACTCCCACTTCTCAGTGTGACCGACGAGTCCAGTAATACGATTCAGATATTCGATGGGCGTGGCGAAAACCCTGAGCCCTTGCACACATTGAAATCGATCCATCGCAGCCCCGTGGTGTCACTAGCATTCAACAGCGTATTTGACTGCGTTGTATCGGCAGATGAAACAGGAATGGTGGAATACTGGCGAGCAGGAGACGGATCCTTTGAGAAGCCCGATAATGTCTTCGAGCTGAAATCCTCGACGAACCTTTTCGCATTCAAGAAGGCCAAGTCGGTACCAACAGCGATCACGATCTCCCCATCCGGAGAGCACTTTGCTACAGTTTCTTTCCCAGACCGGCAGGTCCGTGTCTTCGACTTCGCCTCAGGAAAGCTCTACCGCACATATGACGAGTCAATAACCACCATTACAGAGATGCAGCAGGCTGGAACAGCGCCCTATGCACTCGACGAGGTAGAATTTGGACGACGTCTGGGCGTGGAGCGCGAAGTTGAAAGCGACGCAACCCGCAACAAAGTGAATGTGTCGTTCGATGAGTCTGGTCACTTCATCCTCTATGGCTCCCTCTATGGTGTCAAGTGCATCAACACCTACACTAATCGCGTGGTCCGCGTTTACGGCCGTGACGACCCATTCCGTGCTCTTAACCTCGCCCTCTACCAAGGCCAGCCGCAGCGCAAGGGCGTCGTTACAGTCTCCATGGCCGCAAGTAGCAACCCCCTGCTCCAGGAAGCAGAGGAACGCGACCCGATTCTTTTCACCACCGGTTTCGCCAAGGTTCGTTTCTACATGTTCACCAATGAGACGGAGGTTTCCAAGTCTACTCGCGACATCCAGAATGAAAAGCCCACCGAGTCTACTTCTGACAAGGGAGCCGCTCCCACCAAGGCCGCCGAGACAGGCACTGCTGCGGTTCTTCATACCACGTACGGTGATATCCACTTGCGTCTGTATCCGTCCGCTGCACCGCGGGCTGTGGAGAACTTCGTCACACACTCTCGCCAAGGCTACTACAACAACACGATCTTCCACCGTGTGATCCGCAAATTCATGATCCAGGGTGGTGATCCGCAAGGTGATGGTACTGGTGGCGAGTCCATCTGGGGCGGGGAGTTTGCCGACGAGTTCTCCGTGCTGAAGCACGATCGACCGTATACACTGTCGATGGCAAACGCCGGACCCAACACCAATGGCAGTCAGTTCTTCATCACCACGGAGAAAACGCCGTGGCTCGACAACAAGCATACCGTGTTTGGGCGTGCGGTGCAGGGATTGGACATCGTGCACAAGATCGAGAATTGCCGCACCCACAAGGAGAAGCCTGAGGTCGACATTAAGATCGTGAGCATCAGCATCTCCTGATGTGCCCCACCTCTAGTAAATTACAATGTATATAAGGAATGATGAAAAGCGCGCACGCATTGAGCTATGTACTCAGTTCCCAACTCGAGGAACGGAAAATAAAAGAAAAAAACCCTATCATTAAAACAACCATATTGATCAAAAGGCGAGACCCAACGCAGGCACCAAGAGCCAGCATAGCCAAATGCCGAGGCCCAAATCAAGAATATCAAAAAAAGATCCAAATCAGATCAACACCTATAAATGCATGAAAATACCTCAAATAACTCAAATAACCCCAAATTCCCGAGCTCAAACTTGTCTTGTCTCCATATCTCCCGGGTGTTCCACCTTGGACAACTTTGACCGGGATGGCACGGGTGTACTGGACTTGGCCATAGTCGACCGTGAACTGGTGACGGACCCGGTCGGCAAGCCAGGCATGACTGGCTCAGTCGGACCCCAGGCAGCGTCGCGCGGCGGAGACGCCGTGCTCAAGGCGCCGCTGCTGCCGCCGTGGTAGAGATTGGGTCGTTTGGCATCGTAGCGGCGTTTAAACCAGACGCCCAGTGCGCCGATGATTCCGAAGCCGATTACCAGGACGATCAACATGATGACCCATTGGAAGTGAGTGCTCCACCTGTTCCTGTTAGCGGGATATGTGAAAAGAGGATGCTCGAGGGTCCCACGCACCATGACTTCTTTTCCTCGGTGGCGGATGTGTTGGCATTTGATTTGGAGGCTGTGCCGGTAGAGGTTGAGGATGCGGTCGCGGATGTTCCGCTACTCGTAGTCGTGGCCGCAGAGTTGGATGTGCCGCCTGATTTGCAGTAGTTGTTGTACCAGGTGGAGAGAGTGGACTGGTCCTCAGTACTGCAGGAGGAGCAGACACTGCCGGAGGTTTTGAGGCCGGTGAGCAGCGAGGATTGACAGAAGCAGGAGGTCCAGGAATCGGTTGCGCCGGATTCACAGGAGGTTTGGGCGTTTGTCAGGGCAGTGCAAGTGAGGCCGCATTGTGGGAATGAGCTGGAGGCGGAGGCGGGGAGGATGCTGGCGGATAAGGCTGAGAGGGCGAATGTCAGGACGAGGAGGATGGAGAGGCGCGACATGGTCGCCATGGATATAGTAGTCGTGGATTTGATGTCGAAGAGATCTTTCTGATCTGTGTAAGCGTCTCTTCAGTGGCCCATCCTGCGACAGAGAACTTTAGAATGAAGTGGAGTGAACGAGAGGAAATTGGGGGGACCCGGTTTCAGGGCGTTTTTTTTTTCTTTTTCCGCCCTATTTCCTTTAGACCCGACTATTTGCTCTATTAATTTCCGTTTATTGGACTTATTGACCTTATTGTATTCTTTCTTCTTTGCCAAGTACTTCCAGTCCTACAGTGTCATTTGCCGCAAACGGCCACATTCTGACAGCTGCCATGCTGCCATAGAGCTGAATCCGGTAGGGATGTTCATCTCGGGAGTCTACACGTATAGTTCTACTTCTACTAGGCTATAATCACTGACGGAGAGAAAATAATTCGTATTGAGATCTGGCTGCGATGACTTCATTCTTCCACTCTCTACGTAGTTACACTACAAAGTCCTTGTTCAAGAGACTCCGCAGTCCTCCGCTTCATTTCGCTCTTCATCAACCCCAGACACGGGCCCACCTGCTCCGATCGGCAGACCGAGAATGCTTATACATACATAGTACGAGTAGTCTCTTGTATCTGTACTCGTACTGTGTCGCTGTATTCTCTACTCTGGTGTGACCGATGTTCCTGTGCCTGACACCAGCGCACAGGTACTTCGTGTCGCTGACCTGCATGCGCCACTCTACGAAGTACGGCCTACCGAAGTACATAGAGACATTTTAGCCGTCTCGCTTAGGGACTTTCTAAAGTTTCTGGAAAGCGGATATTTAAAGTGGAGAGTGTCATCTTTAAGGACGTTTAGATGGAGTGCACTTAAGTAGACATACATATACTTAAGTATGTATGGATGCGATCTCTGATTGAATTCAGTAATTAAAAATGTCAATGGTATGATATTAGCTGCTTAACATTGGAAGTACTTAAGTATGGCGAGGATAAATAACAGAGTACATATAAGTAACTCGAAAATGCAATGGATTCTTCCGAGTCCATGGAGAACGGAGGGGCTCTAGAGCTCCAGATTGACTCCCCGCATTCTTCCCACAACCAACCTTGAAACATGCCTTCACGCCAGCTCCTGTCCACCCTCCTCACCTCCCTCAGCAGCACCCGCTGGTCTCTGACGAGGACACTCCGAAGCGATAACCCACTCGATCTCAATGGCGAACTGCGCGGCACTGCGACCTTCACCGCCCAGAGCCCTGGCGACTGGCTCTACTGCGAAGAAGGTGACATGCCCGCCAATATCGGTATTCCCATGCAACCGGGCATGCGCTGGTCCAAGAAGTACATCTGGCGCCTGGGCCAGGACACCGATCGGATCAGTGTGTGGTTCGTGAAGGTCGCCGCCGGCCCGGAGGAGGCCGATTACCTGTTTCACGACTTTGACTTCGATGTCGACACCCTAGTACCCGAGGAGAAATCGGCGGCGCAGAAGGATCCCGGCGAGTTTGTGGCCTCCCCTGTACCACCGGAAGTTTTGGCATCGGACGCCGGCAACGAGAACTCAGTGCTGAACGCGCGGGGCAACCACCTCTGCATCAACGACATGTATCGGACAGCGTACGCGTTTCGGATCGAGCCAGCGACCGGCCAGGTCTTAAGCTGGGCAAGTCGGCATGTAGTCAAGGGACCCAAGAAGGGCCAGGAGATTATCAATCGGTACGAGAAAGGGGTCTGAGGTGTGGGAATGATATACGCCTTACATCTACGCTCGACTGGCACACAGAACAGACGAAACTCAAGACCCGGGTCTCCTTAATGTTGCATTTCACCTCGCATCTCAATCGCTCTTTACAGCGTGTAAATGAAATCCGGTCTTTGGTCGCCCAGCAGATCAACTTGACTTTGATCCATACCCTCCACCCAGGCATCGCGCTCGCCGCGGCGGCGCTTACCATTCTCGCGCCGCAGCAGCAGATACTGCACCACAGACCCGCCAAATAAGAACAAAACCAGGTAGGCGAGAACCACTCCGTGGCCGGGGTAGTATCGCGGCTTGTCTTCCTCGCGGTAGATGTTGGAGGAGACAATGCCGTTGAGGTTGCCCCAGCCGATGATGATGCCGATGGAGACGCCTCGCTTGTACACGCCTAGAGAGCGAATCAGTTTCAATATATCCATGTATGAAGTAGGGTCAAACTCACCCTCGGTGTTGTTACTCGCCCATGAGATCGTGTTCGCAATGGTTGGGTAGATGCCCATGGCGCCCAGGAACACTCCTGCGTAGCGCCCCCCGGCAGATTCGCAGCCCAGTAACATGGAGAATCCAGCCATTCCCAGGAAAGAAACGGCAATGTTGCATAAACCTCGCTGTCGGGTGCGATCAGCAATGTACCCAACTGTCACCGTCAAAATTGCAGCCGCTGCATAAGGAGGGACACTCAGTAGTTGAGCACGAATGGAACTGTAGCCTGCAAAATTGAACAATCAGTCAGCAAAGCCACTCAACACTACGAAGTACAGCAAGAAAAGCAATTACCCTGGAGAACGTTAGCTCTGTCGCCCATACGGACCGAGAGTTACTCACCAGTTCACTGATAATGGTCGGCACAAAGAGCGAAAACGCATAAAGCGCCCCGTCAGCTCCCATATAAATCACCGCCCCGGTATACGTTTTCCAATCCTTCACGCTGGCCCAAAAGTAGTCCATCTTGAACTCCTCATGTTCGGCACTGGACTGCTGATCCAGCGCAAGACGCCTCAACACCCGCTTGCGGTCGTCACTGGAGAGAAAGCGAGCCTGGTCCGGGAAGTCATACACACACCAGAACGAGGCCACACCGATCAGGAACGTCAGCAGACCCTCCAAGATGAAGATCCACGACCAGCCTGCCAGCCCTCCTACGCCGTGCATTTTCGCAATCGCCGCAGCCAAGAGACCTCCAAAGGATCCGGCAAGTGCAGCCGCCGAGAAGAAGATTGCCATTCGTACTCCAAATTCTGATCGTTTGTACCAGCATGAGAGGAAATATCCCACGCCGGGGAACAGTCCCGCTTCCGAAAGACCTAGGAACCAGCGCACAGCCATGAGGCCAGCGTAGTTATGGACTATGCCCATCAGTGTCATACAGATACCCTGGCTGGGTCAGTTGAGCCAGTACAAGTCTGAGACGAAGCACATACCCATGACATCATGATCAAGGGAATGAAAATACTCGGGCGCAGCCGCTTAAGCAAGATATTGGTCGCAGGCTCGAAGATCGAATACGAGACAAAGAAGATGGTAAGTGTGGCATTGAACTGGGCATTTGACATGCCCAGGTCATCTTGCAAGCCGACGAGCTTTGCATTGCCGATATTTGTTCTTGCGATGGGTCAGGTTTCGCCTGGCACGGAGAGACAGTTTTCTTACCGATCCAGAAATGAGACTAGATAGAGGAGACTTAGCCAGGGCACGAGGCGAAGATCGAGTTTCCACAACAGCTTCCGATCCTGCGGCAGTTAGTCATTTGAAATAACCTCTGTTGCGCACAGTCTCGGCTCTGCACACGATACCAAGGGATGGATCACACACGATTGCCGCTCGTTCTTCCTCACTCCGTCCTTCATCTGGATCATCAACCCCGGCGACGATGGAGCCCTTGAGATCCAAATCACGCTCTGGGTCCGACAACCGGGACGCGGTCGGTTTGTCGTCTTCCAGTGCCATTATACACGATCTTGGCCAGAAGGTACGGAGTACCTGAAATGAATTCCTGCAAAGGAGCCGGGAAAGAGGGGCTGGCGAGTGCCGGGCTTAGAAATGCGGGAGCTTATATTGCATGTCCTTCTCTCGACGCTGCGCGATCCGAGCCAATCATGGTTACATTTTGCATGCCTGCGTGCAGGGGTTGCAATAGTTTGGATCTGATCGGCGGGATCTGCGGGGATTTGAGTGCTTGGGGAGGATCGGCGTGGGGAAGTGATGCATAGGAGGGTAGAGTAATCCGTATTATCTCGAGCGTGAGTACTCGGTACGAGTACATAGCTACGAGTAATCGAGGGTAGGTGGTATAGAGGTGTACAAGTCGGATAATTGTGTCCAGTCGTGTAGTATGAATCTACTACTGGAATCAACCGGACAGAAAGCCGAGGTGGAGACCCGAAAGCTTGAGTTGCAGACATTGACATCTTGATATCGATCTTGTACTCCGTACCTAGGTAATGATTTGACTCTCAATCATTGAGAGGCAGCATGCCACTGAATTGCGCCGCTCCCTCCACCGGCGCTAACCAGGGAGGTCTGCGATCCGTGAAGATTTCCGCGTCGGGCTTTCGTCTCAGCAGTCGAGGATCGTCCATAATCCCCGACCGAAGGACGATAATCCCATCAGGCTCTCCATCCTTGATTTTCACTCCATACAGCGGTGTTCCTGTGCCTGTTAGTGAGGTTCAACATTTGATCGTGTTCAATAGTTCAATACCACAGTCTGGACAGAAATAATTCCGAATGTCATTACCACTGTCGGCGGCCTTGGCCACTTCTTTGGGGTTGCCGGAGATCTCCATGTCGGTCGTCTTGACCAGTAGATTGTAGGTGAAGGGAGCTCCAGTGAGTTTGCGACAATCATCGCAGTAACATAGTCCCTAATGCCGTCGGTGAGATTTTTTTTCGTCGATCTTCGAGGGACTCACTGTGGTTAGAGGCTGTCCATTCAACTGGATTCGCACTTTGCCGCAGAAACAGCCGCCGGCAGCCATTTTCGTTTTGTTTCGTGGGTGGACTATAAGAGTAATAATGTTGACGGTAATATTGCTCGAGAAGTGATCGGCTCCCGGATTCCAGGGTGAGTTAGTCACCCTGCCGCCCTAAACTGCTCAGTGAGCAACCTGATCGCTCACCCCGGTGCTCTCCCCTGATCACTTGGAGGCAAAATGTCACTCACTATTTCCTTAATTTACTACCTTTTTCTACTCCTTCTTTTTGGATATTTCGTGGTGTATCAATTTCCACAAACGACTTCATCCACATCGGAGGCTGCCTCGAACAACCCCGACCCCAACGATCAGGTTGAGGAACTAGATCATGAAAAGTTCTATCATCACCCAGCTTGGTCACAACGCTGGCATCACCCTGAATTCACTAAAGAGGCCTTTTCGAAATATGAGCAAGAGCCATGGTTCAAGAATGCGGCTCGTCGTCCTTCCCATCAAGTCTTAACCCAATTCTTCCCATGCAATCTTCCTTGGGGATTTATTATCTATCGAACAGTCTATACGCCTGAATCTGAAGAGCTATGGCCAATTGTGCTAGAAAGAATTGCTGAAAGACTGAAAAAGGGGGTTATGTCTGAAGCCAGAGGCAATGAATCCCGCGTTGAACAATTAATGGTTAAATCATATAAAGATGTAATCATTTCTGACCCTCATCGTTGGAATACTGCCAATATTCCACAAATCCGCAGTCATTTCGTTGAATATCTGCGTAAACTCAACCAAACGGAATACTCTGATATTCCTTGTCTTGCCTCTTGTCTTGTGATTGATGAAAAATCACTAAAATCAATTGTCGAGAATGAAAAATATGGGTTTCTTGGGGTAATTGATGGGTGGTATAACCCCGAAGAAAAATACGACGTCGCTTCTTACCGCGGATTTATGAGGGTGCAACTCATTGCCTTATGGAGTCTCTATTTGGATTTTGATCGGAACCCCATGTGTATGGTGTGCCCGGATTTCCCTGATGGATGGATTCCAGTTTACGATGGCGGCTATGGGACGATTCAGGATGAAGATGGAAATGAATATGTGCAACGCCTCGAGGGATCAGCGGAACGAGGACGAGGACGAGGAGGTTCTAAGTTGGTGAGAAACGAACTTCGAATCTGATTACCCGATTCGGAAGTAGGGGGTGCTTATGCCTCCAATACTTTACAAAGGGTGTTTGTACCTTCGATACTTCAAATTACCGAGGGCGTTCGCGCTTCTAGACTACAAATTAACGAGGGTACGCATGTTTTCTAATACAGTGGGTATGTGCGCCTCAATTGCTTTATTCTTTCTCAGGGTAAGGGGCGCTTACGTTCCAGAGCTGCCCTTTCTGTGTATGTGCGCTAGTTCAATTGTTTTTTTAATTGAAGAAATGTGTTGAATTCCTTCTTGCTTTTATGCTACAGTATGGTGTAAACCATATAGTGGCTCAGCGGGAATTTTTGGTAATTTGGTTTCAGAAAGCTATTTGATCTCGAGGCAGCTTGGATAGCAGGAACAGAGATACAGAGTACAGAGTAGATCGACACGAGTCAAGGAGTAAGGAGTAAAGTGTCAAGAGCAACGAGAGTCCCCAACAAAAGCCGTCAACGGATGTCGAATCCACTTCGCCCCCCAACTGAGAGGATTCGAAATAGTAGATCGACTGTAATATTCTATTGGATTGATTCAAATCTCATGAGATAAAGAAGAACTCTTTCAATTTCATATCTCACTGGATATTTCACACAAATGCTGTAAATTGTCAGCTGTGTACTAAGTAACGAGTAAAACAACATCAGATCAAACTTGGACTAATAGTGGATTGAGCTTTGTTCTTATTTTGTAGAATAACTGCTCAAGAATGGTCTATAATAGAAAATTATTGGTTTCTTAGTATTGCACCCTGACAGGGATGTGCCCATCTTCATCCAAACTCGCCCATCGGCTCTTATAGACACGACCATCTTTCATGACCCCCAGAACATGCTCATCCGGTCTATCAAACACAGTCACGTCCTCAAGGGGATTTCCATTCAAAACCACCACGTCGGCGCGGAAACCAACCTGCACCTGCCCGAGCTCAGTCTCGAACCCCATCATCTTAGCAGGATTAACGGTCGCACTGCGCAGCACCTCTAAAGGAGTCAAAACCTGCGATCGCAAAGCAAACTCATGCGTTTGCGCAGAGCCCAACGGGCCCAATAAATCAGAGCCATAACACATCGTCACACCAGCCTCGGAAGCAACCCGAAGGGCCTCCAGACCAGATTTGAGGACGATAGTATTTTTGACCTGCGACTCAATGGGCAGGTAGTTCTTCCATCGCTCCGAGGCCATCTGGGCATATGCGATGAGCGTCGGAGTCAGATACACCCCCTTCTCCGCCATGAGCTTGGCCGTGGGCGGGTCAACAAAGTTACCATGCTCGATACCTCGCACACCATTGTCAATACAATGCCGAATGGCTTTGACAGTATATGCATGGGCAGTAACGAACGTGCCCGCATTATCCGCGCATTCTACCATCGCCTGGATCTCCGCAGACGTGAATTGAAGATGCTCCAATTTATCAGTGGGAGAAGCGACGCCACCAGAGCCCATGATTTTGATAAAGTCGGCACCGCAGCGGATTTCTTCGCGCACAGCAGCCATACACTCAGGTACCCCATTACACATCCGACCAAGATGATTGTTGCTGTGGGTACCCCCGCAACACTCAGTGGGTTCATGGGACCCACGCAGATCGCCATGACCACCGAATTGAGACAAGGCATGTCCTGAGATCAAGATCCGTGGGCCAGGGAAGACACCATCTTCGATCGCCTCTTTCAGGGCGAGCTGAGCCCCACCGCAGTCGCGAATGCTGGTGAAGCCGCGGTGGAGCATTTGTGAAGCGGTGTATGGCTGTCGCAGGAGATGAACGTCATTTGGATTCCCAAAGGCTTTGGACAGATCCTCGAAGCCGGGGACTGCGCAGAGATGAACATGGGCGTCGAATAGGCCGGGACTCAGGTATTTGCCTTCACAGTTCACGGTCTTTAGTTCTGGTGTGGTTGGCGCAGATGATTCTGGGCCGACATAGGTGATCTTCCCCTCGGTCGTAATGACTGTTTGGTTCTCTTTGATTGTGCCCGCTGCGACATCGACGATGTTGGCATTGATGAATTTGTATCCCTTGGGTGCAGCGCGGGCCCAAGGCTTGATATCTGAACCGAAAACTTGTGCCATGATGAACTAATGCGATCGAATGAAGAATGCCGTGGTGAAAACTGGATATTTTTACCAGGTGCAGCAGTTACTGCGGGGATTGTCTTATTTATCTCTTCGCTGTACTTCCGACGTCGATCCGACCTCGGGATGATCTTCTCCGCATTAGTTGGAGATAAGAGCACTTTCATAGCTGAGGGGAAATTCTGGCATTATCTCTTGTTATTATTCAACTGTTTTGGAGTGGAATTCGACTTGAAGAGTCTTTTTTAGACGACGTGGAACAATTCACTGAAGCATCAAGGGGCACAGATGTCGACGTCACCGATGAAGATCACTAAAGATGCTGCAAGCAATGGGGATGATAGATCAAAAGGCGAACTGGTCGAGCTCCCACTTACATCTTACACTCCAGAGGAAGAGAAGGCCGTCTTGCGCAAAATTGACATGGTCATCTTGCCATTTGTGAGTGATTCGCACCGCTCCTTGTGGTTTCATCGTTAACATATGTCCAGATGTGCTTTGTCTTCTTCCTGCAGTATCTCGACAAGCAAAGTCTGAGCTATGCGGGTGTCTTTGGTCTCATTGAGGACCTCAATTTGACCAGCTCCCAGTACTCCTGGTCGAGCTCGATCTTCTATGTGGGGCAACTGGTGTCTGAATACCCCTTCATCTATCTAATGAGTCGACTTCCATTGGCAAAGTTTGTGGGCGCTACCGTGTAAGTTCAAGACTGCATGTTCATCCAGCTACGAAGTTTTCCCTCACGATCCACATGTTGACACCGTTCCCGTTATAGAATCATCTGGGGCATCATCTGCATGTGCCTAGCAGCACCGAATAACTTTGCTGGATTCGCCACGGTGCGGTTTCTGCTGGGGTTCAGTGAAGGCGCCGTCTCACCCGCTTTTGTCACCATCACTAGTATCTGGTACCGGAAGCAAGAACACAATCTTCGCACAGCGTTGTGGATCTCAATGAACGGTCTAGCACAGGTACTAGGTTGCTTTCTGATGTATGGCATTGGCAAGAGTTCATCCCTCACAATTGCTCCCTGGCGGGTGCTATTCATCATTTGCGGTGCGATAACCGTTGCGGCCGGCGTTGCATTCTTTTTCCTGATGCCCAATGGACCCAAGGATGCGTGGTTCTTGAATGCTCGGGAAAGAGAGGTCTTATCACTCCGGATGGCACAAGACAGGGATGGCGGCGACAAGACGTCTTTCTCTTTCGCCCAGCTCAAGGAGACACTCATGGATCCTAAAGCGTGGATAATCTTCTGGTTTGGTGTCTTGGTCTGCATGCAATCGCCCGTTTTGACCTTCGCATCACTTGTCATCAAGTCAATCGGTTACACTAAACTCGAGACAATGCTTTACACGGCTCCATCTGGAGCTGTGCAGATTGTCTTGCTGTGGATAGGAGCAGGGTTGGTGTATATCTTTCCAAACCAGCGAACATTGGTTGTCCTCGTTCTTATCATTCCCCCACTCATTGGAACTGTTTTCCTTTTAAAGTTGGATGTTGCTGCTCAATGGGGCCTGATTGTTGCATCATGGCTGGTAAGTTCGTTCATTGATACGTGACGAGACCCTTCTTTCTTGATGATAATCTTAGGCTTCCTGTATCACCGCATCGATGACGATTCTCCTTTCGCTCGCAGCATCAAATTTCAAAGGAAACACCAAGCGCGCCGTTGTCAACGGTATGTTTTTCATTGGTTATTGTGCTGGCTGTATTGCCTCGCCTCAGCTTTGGACTCATAGCCCTCGTTACACGGAAGGGGTTATCACGTCGATTGTGACTTGGTGTCTTCTCTTCGCGGTGGTCATTCTATTTCGCTTCTTGTGCACGTGGGATAATGAGCAGCGCGAAAAGCAAGCGGCGAACCTCGAGTCCTTCGACGTCAATCACCATATTGAACTCGATGAGAATGGCTTGCCGCAAACGGATTTGACGGATAGACAAGATCGGCATTTCCGATATGTTTGGTAGTAAGAAAGACAAAGATCGAGTGTCACATGTTCATGGCAACAAGGCCAACAGGAAATGTAATAGCGAAATGGGCTTCAACCTCCCCACGGACTGTGTTGGAGTTCGATGATGTTTAAAACTCATTCATGTCTTGCAACAAATGGCATGCTTCGCCTTGGTGACCTGCCTCCCCGGGTCCCCAAGGCTTCGTCGAGCCAACAGTCTGTCGTGGGTTAAGTGGAGGGAGTTTCGAGGAGTTTCTGCACTGCCAAGCAATTTATTGTGCACCTGGCAGCTGAGAGCTCTGGGATTCTGGGAATAGGTCTTCTAAGTTGCATTGGGCCTACATGTCGAGAGACGGGATGCTAGTTGGACAGCCAGAGGATCTTGCCACTCAGGCTATCTTGCCAAATTTGATCATATTTCTTAATCTATCTACCTTGTCTCAAAGAAATCTAGATAAAATTGGTATTATCAGAAAGCTGGTATTTCTGCGGTTCTGGGGGTAGTGAATTTTGTCATAGTTTCCAGATCCCCACGGACGCAGATTCTGGCCTTCAATTTGACCAAATAACCGTCAGCGTCGAATTTGTAGGCAAATACCCACATTAACGGCAAAATTTGCTCTCCTGAATCTTTGGGATTGGGAACCGCATTGTACATTTCCTTGCTCTGCAGACCGTCAATTTCCTTGCGCATTGCAGCCAGGAATCCTTCCTGGAATGGATGGTTCATTACATCCTTGTCGTGTGCAGGCAGCGGGGGCAAATCATCCCTGTGGCGGCGCTCTGGTTTGGGAGCGTATAACCCAGCGGCGAATGCATTCAACGCAATTGGGGGATCTTCAACGTCTACCGTAGTGTATGCTGCCAAGTAGGGATCCTTCCTTGCTCCGCGGCTGCGTCAAGCTTTGCTGGAGTCATGATGAATACCTCTATCACATTGTCAACAAAAAAAGTTTCTACCGCCCCTGAGGAGAGGCTGGCCATGATTCGTTACTGCTTGTACTACTTGTGTCATCGGGAGGGGGTCTACCACGAGATTATGAATAAGCATGATCACAAGAACAAGATGCTGGAAACTGTGAGAGTTTTGACACCTATGATGTGTACAGCAAGAGAGAGGAACGCTTCAATCTCGAGAAGCCCAAGACAAGCTAAATACTTGTTACCCTGGGAGGTATGGATTCATATGAGCTAACATAAAAGCCTACCAACGACTTTACAACACTGAGCTCACTGAAGAGTTTTCCCCAAGGAAATTCGGTGGTAGGGTTGATAAGAAGAGTGCTCGAAGTGGCGCGTGTTGGGATGCGAATGTATTTTCGGAGGTGTTAGTAATTCGTTGAGTCGCGTTCCCATTCCTCACCATCATCTCTCGATTGTGACCCGTATCGAGGCCTGCGATACCGTAACTCAACTCTGGATTTCTCGGATTGAATCTTCACTTTAACCCAGTAGGCCCGAGCAGATTCAGGAATGATTTCCCCCGGCTTAACTTCAATTGACTCCACATCAATTAGTCTCTTCAAGGCCAAAGTTGTCGCAGATACCCAGTAGTCATCCCCTGGTCGCTTGTGCATTATGAAACATATGTCACGACGGACCCTCCAATCGCGACATTTGGCCGCAGACCACAAGAGCGCAGGCAAAACAGAGTACCTGTAACTGAACGGCGAAAATTCGGTGTCACTTGAGCGGGTAGCCGAGTCTGCTAGAATCCTTGCAATATTTGTAATATGCTGGAACTGCTCCAGGTGGTTATCATAAACCATCTCATCTGGATTTGGGCTTTCGGCGACAGCAAGCTTGATCTCGATGATACCGATCCATAATGAACAGGCTTTAATGTTATCGCAGTCTTCTGGCGCAAGACCATCCAATTCGACGAGGGTGTCCGTGAGACGACTTCTACAGAGTCGAAGCTTGTTCAAAACTATTGCCGCGCTGCGGCCGATGGAGCTTGCTGGTCCAATTTCAAACTCGCAGGCGGTGCAGTTCAGTATTAAATCCGAGACGAGCAACCTGAATTTTTGGATAGTGTCCATTTGATCAACACCTGAATAGAGAGGTGAAGTTATCTTTGATGGAGCGGCTGTGATGCTCGGGCATATCCGATTTTCGCCATCAAGAAGTTCGAAACCCTCGACAAATATCTCGGGATGAGAGCAGAAAAACCAGTGAACGTGGATATGTGCAAAAACCTGTCCCAGGGCCACCCCAGTAAAATCTTTATCTTTCTGAACATTCCATTCTTTGAAAATCTTATAACCGGAGACAAGGTGATTGCGAGCAGAATAGACATCTCCTTGGAATAGAGCAAGCACAATAAAAGCCAAGCATGTCACTAGCATTACTTTCTTGTAGACGAGGCTTGAGCTCTGTGGAGTTTGAATTTCCCGAGTAAGACTTTCCCGGAGGTAAGCAATGGCTTTCGTACAATGAAGAAGAGCCAGACTGGAATCTAAATGTTCTTTATCGATCGCTGGAATTCTTTCCAAGTGGGTATGCCATGCACTCATAGCAATCACAGCATGGCGGACGGCAGGATGATTTTGGCACATTTGGAGTACCAATCCGGACCAGAATGAATTCTGGAAGTAATGCGAAAATCGTACCGCTGTGTGATTTTGGTAGAAATCCAGAAGCCATCGCTCGTTCCAGGTGAGGTCGATCTGGCAGGCACTTGCCAAAGGCTGAGGAACGGTCGTGACCAATGTCCGAACTTTCGAGAAACATTGGATTTGCAGAGCTTCATTGTTCTGATTCTTGGCTCTGGATTCACGCCACTCACGCGTTCTCTTATCAACGCCTTGTTCATAACCGTCGCATTTCCTGCCTGTGCTTGTACATCGGGATTTACTGAGTTTATGATTCTGCTTCGTTTCCGTGTTCAAATAGTGATCGCGATCGTTAGGCTTGTGGTGAATGAAGACACCGCTGTCTCTATCATACCCCGGGCATTTGGTGCTCCTCTTCAGACAGACTGCACATTGTGGCTTTTGCTGGTCGCACTGGATTTGGAATGTTAAAGATTTCGGCGAATATTGATGAAGCTCACCACTCACCTTGACCTTTCTCTGTCTGCAAGCATGGCACCCTCTGGATTCGAATGGTTTGCCACCCATTTTCTCCGGTCAAATCTTCAGTCAATAGTTGAAGATAACAGGTTGAGTTGAACTTAGAAGCGTCAAGGCGGTACAGTAATTATGCAACTGCGGTTGTGTGGTCCAAAATCTAACATAAACTTTGCGAGTCAGCTAGAGAGCGGATAGATGACCAGGAATCGTACGAGCGAATCCACCAAACTATGTACTTGACTGCTTGGCGCGGAGCTAGTCTGCGGTCAAAAGTCGGTGGGAGGCGGGGAAAGAGTCACGTCTCTTGGCATCTGCAAATCGCCATATTTGTGGGCACAAGTAGAAGCTTTGCCTTTTTGTACCCTAAGTGAAGTGACGACTTGTGTTTTTCAACCCAACATTCTCTTCTTCCATGGCTTCCTTCCATAGCTTTGCAAAATGTCTAATTATCGCTTCCGCATAGGTCTTTGGGTCCACAATATCCATTTCGTGTGAAACATTAAAAGCATACTCTTGGGAGTGTTCCAGGGTGACCAGAAGTGCCGTGGTTTGTCGTTCTCCGGTTTTGTTGTGGTTGAGTATGAGATCCCTGAGCCGATGACATATAGAGCAGAGGAATTCGTTTAGGAGGTTATTGGCTGTTCAGTCTATGGTATCACTGGTTGATCTTTTCCGTTTCTTCCCCTCAACTTTAGAAATCCCTCGCATCGACCCGACACCCACCGGATGGGCCATAACACCCATCGACCAAGACGCCTACGATGCTATCCTCGACCCCAGGAACGTCGATACCATTAAGAGAATATTTGCGACTACCTATGTCGATCGCCCACAGAAATGGTACAACTACACCGTCAATGGTGTGCCCAGCACCTTGCGAACCCACGACGACTCAGTGCCAGACCTCGATATCGAAATTCCGAACGAAGTTTTAGCTTAAATTTGTCCACTACTCCGTACTACTTAAGTAGCCTCAACGATCTTTGGTTCCTGAAGTTTGGGCTAAGAACTGAATGGTGTAGAGTCATAGCATAATTGCCCGCACGCTATTCTCGCATGGAATCTCCAGAACCAACTCGACTAAGTTCGAGCCTTAGCAAATCCCACAGTTTGATCAGCAATATTGTGATCAATGTAAATGCCGTGGAAGAATGCTGGGAGCTGTTAGACTCTGTAACTCGAATGGTTCTTCAGGACTTCAGGAAAACTCACGTTGACCGACCACCCACAGGCCAGCAGGAACTGCACTAGTCCCGGAGATAATCGCAGTGCAATTGTTGTCTCCATTGTCGGTCCTAGCCCACTGGTTAGACGAAATATCGAAAACCGAAGCCTTTCGGCTAGTCAGTCTCGAGTGTCCGATGGTGGCAGCAGTGATATTTGACTGTGACGGAATGCTCAACCCAAGAGATGGCGGCTGGTCGCAAGGGAAATATCCAGTCACAGTAGTGATATCTTCAGATTGCTGCACATGATGTTCTATGCTCATATTCTTGAAAAGAGAAGTAGCCTCGTCGACGCCACTGATATGGTGTTAGCCTACGCAGGTTGGTGTATTGTTGCGAAAGACGTGCAACTCACGTAATGATTGTGCCAGTTCCCGAGTCAAGAAGAACAGTGATATCCTTCTCGATTACCTTCCCATTGAAAGCGAGATCGGCTGAAATGACCCATTCCTCTAAAATAGAGGTCGTGGTGAGCTCTCCCTCAAAGAGTGATCTGTCCAACCTTCCCAGCACCTGAGTGCCTTTCTCACGCCCAAATGTCAGACCAAACCGACACTCCGGTACTTTGTGTTCAGCGCACAAAGTATGGAAGAAGGGTGATCCATCTTCAAAGACTGTGGAGTTTCCAAATCCGATAATGCCATCACCAGGTATCAGGTTGCTTTCATTCGCATGTTTACTGGCTGACCCGATAATCTGGTGTGTATTGAACATGCCAAACTTCACAGTGTCATTGTATAAGTTGCCTTTGACCTTGACAATAGGTAAGCTCGGCATGCCTTGGCTCGATTCAACTTTCTTTCAGCACTCACCATTCCTGACCCGGATCCATCACTGTTTGTCGACTTGAAAAGGACATCAAAGGTCTCATTGGTAGTAGAGCCAGGCCTGGGGCTGTAAATACCCTCATTTAATATTATATCAGAGAAGGCAGTGTCGATCAACAGTGATAAGTTTTTCGAGCCTCCAACATCGAATGAGCCAAACCAAAAGTTCTATCCTGAAGTCAGTCTAAGTGTTACTATCGAACAGGGTACCTGACTCACATTGGATGGCGATAATGTCTCCGCTCCTACTTGATTCTTGAAGGATGGGTGTGTACGAGGTATGAGGTCGATGTGGGAGGGTACCTGTAGCGGTGAGGCTACCGAAAGAGGAAGCCCGAGGGCAAGGAATAATGAGGATATGATCAACATCAGAGGTCATATGAGGATTAACAATACAAAATGAGAAGGACGCCGTATTAGGGAAATAGAAAGTGTATGAAATAGAGAAGAGGTGAGAAAGAGAGGCCCAAAGAGCTATTTGAGTAACGGTACAAGTAGAAGAAGCATTGAGCTTTCTAAATTTGTGGAACGCCCAGCAAAGTTCGACGCAATAATTCTGCAGGGGAATCATCACATACTCGTATTTTCCTCTCATGTGCTGCAGAACCAAAAATCGATCTGGACAAACTATTCACGATCGACGTGGGCCTTCAGCCTCAGTTGTGGAGGCTTGATCCACAACTGCCGTCGATTTGCCTTTGACTAGTCATGTCGCACGGAGTACGGAACACGCAGTACGGTGTATCTTGTCATACAAATGAGGAAGTATAAACAAACAGCTCGGAATCCTTGAGACGAAGACCATACCCCGACTCAAGCTTATTTGAACCGCCGAAGGTTCCAAGAGTCGATTGCCAATCGTTGTTGTCCCCTCGTGTACGCTAAGCAGATGAGGACTAGTGTCATGACCAAAGCCTCACGTTCCAAGGTTGCGAAGTTCCCGCAAATTGGCGCATCACTTTTCTCTCAGCATGCCTAGCCGCATCTCGAAGGGTCGGTCGCGGAAGGGCTGCTTAACCTGCAAGTAGGTGGGACGGCTTGAACTCAGTCTGATGCTAATCTGCATAGAATCCGTCGGGTCAAATGTGACGAGGAAAAGCCCACATGCCAGAGATGCCACTCCACCGGTCGGAAATGTGACTATGTAGCCGACTCATCGAAAGTCAATGCCCAGGATCTACAGATCGTCCAACATGTGCCGGGTATTGTGCAGCCGACAAAGATGTGGAAAGTCCCGTCGAGTGGTTTAATTCCCGAGTCCGACTATCGATCGCTAGAATTCTTCCAGCTTCACACCACCCTCTGCTTCGGTAAAGATACCGGGCTACATCTGCTGCAGGCAGCATACCACGAACCGATCATTCGGACTATCGCGACGGCCATCGGCTCGCTGCATCGCTCATTCGTGCACAATGAGAACGGCGTGATAGCCCGCGATGTGACTCAGTTCACGTTTCAGCGCTATAACAAAGCGATCCGACAGTTACTCGCAATCGACCCTCAAACCTCGCTGCAATCGAATGATATGTTTTTGATTGCTTGTATCTTATTCTACTGTTTTGAGTGTCTCCAAGGCCACTATAACTTGGCTATTCAACATGCTACCTCGGGTCTGAGAATTATCAAGCAACAGCAGTTGCTGGCGACCGGTCGGAATTCCCCCAGGTACATGCCACGAGAAACGGTCACATTGTTGTTTGCAATTTTGGAAAATCAGATTCTCGAAATCCAAGGGGAATCATCGCTCGCTGACGAATTGCGACCGGCACTCTTCTCGTCATTTAGCACACCCACATTCGATCACTCTCATCCTCCATCTAATATAGAGGAGATGCGAGCCTGCTTTGAACTACTATATAATAAGCTCACGCGCTTTTTGTCCGTCTGCGAAATGCTCGAGGAGAAATTCGAGGACTCGTCATTCGAGTTTGTCGCCCGAATTCAGCATCTCGAGGAAGAACACCTTCAAGTCCGCGCTGACCTAGAGGCGTGGGTCAATACATTTGAAACGTGGCTCGATGCCGGCGGCACGGAAGTCATCGAAGAGCCGCATAGTATTGCCATTTTGAAGATCTGGAAAACGGTGATCTCGGTCATGCTGGCGTTGGAATGGCCCAACACAGAGCTCTCGTGGGACGAGCATCTTGACAAGTTCGCACTAATCATCTCACTGATTTCGGACCTTCTGGGTGCCCCTTTGTCTTCTGATCCAGAAGATTCCAGTTCGGCTTCACATTATCAGACCCCGCCACCTACACAGAATGCGACAGCACTCCCCATCCTCCGTCCACGACCCTCCAAAAGGCTGGCATCGACATTCTCAATGTCTCTAGGGATTGTCACACCACTATATCTGTGCGCAACGCGATGTCGTGACTCCACTATCCGACACCGGGCAATCGATCTGGTCTCCACTTGTAATCGCCGAGAAGGACTATGGGACTCTGAGCTTGTCGGGCGCATCACTCGCCGCATTGTCAGTATCGAGGAAGATGCGGCTGGAATTCAACCGGGCGCCCGATACACCTCGGCTGATATCGGGATAGCCGCTCGTGTCAAATCGTTAAATCCTCAGTACGGCCAAGAACGGGAGATCACGATTCGGTACAACTGGGAAGGTGATAGTACCGCTCCCATCGAGGAGACCTTTACTTGGTGATACATTGAAACTGGCTACGAATATATGGATATTAGGAAAAGTCCGAACAAGGGATGAGTATAGATTCGGTCACAGAGACTGTAGAGTTGATACGAGTGATGTAGCATCACTTGCTGCACACGATACCTAATTACTGGCGGTTATTAAATGTCAGAAAGTCAAGGCTGACACGATTGTCCGGGGTCTAGCCGAACACAGATGCGCGTGTAATGAATGAGTCACAACCAACAGCGGCACCAGACGCAGAGCTTTTTAATTTAGTAAATGCGACGCCGCAGCTAGCTTAGGAGGAGAACAACCAGCGGCGCTAAATGTTTCTAAGCGATTGGCTATGGCGGCCCCGCGGGCTATACTTTTACGACACTATAATTACTACTCGTACACATTTCAACAAAGCCATTGGGATTATTTTTAGGATCTCCTTGAGACCTCTCAGGGATTAATGTGCAATTGTCTTGTTTCGGCTTGCTAACTCCTCAGCTAGCGCGCGCGAGATGATCCTTGAAATGTCATGTGCAGAGAAATGTCATGTGCACACTTCCATTCACAATTAGGAATATCGATTTTGACTTATAAAAGGAAGATGAGATGAGTTCAAAATTCATTATCCTATCTTGACTGAAACAACTATATCTTCACTATTCAGTGTCTTAATAGATATACTATTTTCCTTCATTAACGCTACATTCTTCTCGCGTCCTTATCTAAATATCAAACAAGTTCAACAAGAAAGGATCCGCAACATACAGCGCAGCCCCCTTCCAGCACCCAGGGCGGCAGCACCTCGAACAATACCTGCGGTGGAACCCGTGGTAGTGCCTAGAGCAACACCCCTCCCCGTGGTCACAGTATGGACGAGTCGTGGTACAAAGTCTTCACGCCAGAGTTCGACACAGTAGCCTACGATCCGCTGGACCCTCCCAAACGATACCACACAGGTGTCTTCGTTGAAACAGACGCGGGGACTCTCCAAGGAGTGCTACTTCAAGTCACCGGCGACATCATCGCCAGCAGCGGCATGCGGTTCGAAGTGAAAGAAAACTTTGTTCCTGCAGCAGAAAAGTATTTTCACAGAACTACAGAAGTTGGAAGGATTTGCAAATCCGATTTTCCACGAATAAGGGGTATCTTGGAAGCCTTACCCACACCGACCAAACAGCAGGGACTTGACTTTTGGAGCCTGGATTCAAATAAGCGGAATAAGCTTACTTGGACGAAGCAGAATGGGGATCTTTACGGGCCAGGCGAACAACGACGGCCAATCATGAAGTGTAATGAATGGACACATCAGCTTGCGATTCCGACTTTGCAACGCGAGGGAATTTTACATAGCTAAATTTGGGGCATCAGTTTGTGATATAGATGTGGATCTACTGGAAGAAGGATCACAGAACGAGAATCTCTAAATGCGTGAGGAAGGAAAGAGAAGAGAGAGGGAAGAGATGTGGGGAGATAGAACAGTTTGTCAATGTTACACGGCGTAACATACTTCACCAGCCTAGATCCCTGTCAATCAGTTGCATTATGGCCATCTCGGCGGGCCATACTTGAACAAACTCCTGGACCCGCCAGGACCAGTCTTCGTCCCACTGGAAATAAAGGGGGTAAGATGCACAAAAGAATTCCCAGAAATCAGGAAACCAACCGGAATTCTCCCAATCGACCAGTACGATGTCAAATGATCGTCCACCTTGATCGTTTGGACTTGCATTCTCCACAACCACAATGTTCTTCTGCTGAACATCCCCATGCGTCAATGTTGGTCGGTGACCTTGAAGGACGTCAGCGAGATATGTTTCGTAAAAGCGAGCTTTGTAGTCTGGGTGATTATTGCGGTCGACCGAGGCTCTATAGTTACTGACAAGGCCCGCAACAAAGGCAGGTTCGCCGGAGAAAGGCCCGAGAAACTTCTCATCGCCATGTTGGCTGTAGAATAGGTAGTGATGTACGCCGCCCTTGTCCAGACCTCCGAAAAAGTCGGGCCATGGACACTCGGTCTTTCGCATTGCGTCAAATATTAGTCGGAGTTTGTCGACAATGTCATCCTTCTCAGAGGGCGCAATGATGGCCAAATGGAATTCAACTGCACCCCGGGAACACGTTGCATGATTAAGAAAAGTTGTCTGGAATCATAGTACATCGCGTACAGTCGAGGGGCCGGAACTTCTGGGATGTGTCGCTCAAGGTAAACCAAAGCCTGGCCTTCCCAGGTGTTTATACAACCCCCATATTTTACAACAATATCGTCGTTCACCGCCACAATCTTGGAAGCATAGGTCTCCCACAGAACATTGGTACAAGCTCGGATTTCATCTGTTGTAGGTAGAAAAGGCAGAGGCTGGGAGTTCTGAAAGGGGACAGCCACTGGTTCCCACATCGTGAATAGAATAGTGGTCGACGAGAAAAGGGGTCGACGGAGGTAATATTGAAATATGGATGATTGCCTAAATGGAAGGAAATGAGTACCCGGCTCTTTCTGGCGCCCCTCCCGTCACTTCAGGAGGGGCTTCCCTGGTCTAATAAAAACCCTCGTCTAATGCAAATCACACCCAACCCATCAACTTCAACCCCCAAACCACCCCCAAAAATATGCCAAAATGACCCAAAACAAACAAAGAAGATAAGTCCTAATCTCTGAGTTTCTTTAATTTTCATTTTTTTTTTTCTTCCTTCCCTCTTTTGTCTTTATGCCGCCTACGAGGACGTGGCGCGCTTTCTTAGCTGACTGTCACATGACGGTCTGTCGATGTTGAGTTGGGTAACAATCAATCTTGATCCTCTTGATCCTCCCTGCTTTCCGCATATGTACGATCGTAGACGCTACAAAATTACCCTGTTGTAAGTATTCTAGAGCCTCATACTAGATTGAGGTAAGCCCAATCCCCTGGTCTTCCAAAGTTGTCCACTTCCCCAGAACAAACATCTCCCACCATGGATCATTAACCAAACATTTGCCTGTCAGAAATTCCATTTCTAGCTCCACATAAGACAAAAAAGACATGGTATACCCGGGCCACCCCAGCCGAGGATGTGAGACATGTCGCGTTCGCAAGGTCAAAGTAAGCCTTCTATCCTCCAGCTTAATGATCGAGGAGTCTCATTATTTAAAAGTGTGATGAAGCAAAGCCCACATGTTTGCGATGCGCAAAAGTCAATCGTCCGTGTCTGGGCTATCGTGTGCTAGATGACGGTCGCCCCCAGAAGCAATCCGCGATTCGAAAATCTCACACAGATACAAAATCCTCTATTCCAGGAATGAACCCAGCTTTGATCAGGTCTGGAAGTCAGACTTCGATTGTTAGTGGTGGAGTTCCAGATGCATACGTTTCACCGCTGCTGGACAGTCTGTCGAGATTTCCGCGTTTGAGCCTGAATCAAGTCAATCTTCATCGTCTGTCTTCGCATATTGCGCACCTTCCGCAAATATCTGGCGTGTACGGTGGGTGTTTGACTTGTCTGCCTGATGTTTCGGAGACATCGCCTCTGTCCTCTCCTCTCTATCCAGCTCTGTCCGCTCTTCTCCTCGCATTTATATCCCGAGGCAACGAGACCGTCGGTACCTTGAAAGATGCAAGTGAGAGTTACGGACATGCCTTGAGATTGACAAGACATATCATTTGTCGGAAAGAGGCAACGCGAGAGAGAGAAGTCATTCTGACTACTTTGATACTGAGCATGTACGAGGTAAGAGCCTCAGAAACCCACCCACCGAAAGACAAAACGCCTGGGTGAGCTTCATCTTGAAACGCGACAATTTACCAATTCCTTCAGGACTTAGTCAACGCTCAACAGCAGCCAACCTCGCTGAATCCACATGTCCGTGGGGCAATCGCTTTGATGAAGGCGCACTCGGTCGAATGTCATAAAGACGCCACCATGAAGAGGCTGTATGGGGCTTTCGCAACGCGTGTAGTAAGGCTGTCATCAGGAGAATCTTTCCTAAATATCCAGCTAACTTCACTTTAGATGTACACCTCCTACCGGAATTGTCTTCATTTGTCCGATGACGAATTTCCACTCACAATATCCGAGTTACGCGGGTTGCATGAGGCAGCACCGATTGCGAAGGGCCTTACGGCGGCGCGACCTGACCTTCAACCCGCCGTGTGCAAGCTCCTCGAGGCTCATCTGCTTCTCCGTGACATTGAAGCCAAGACTATGCCAGATAAAGACGCGATAGATACCTTGGAGGGAGTGATTAAAAGCATTGATGAGATTGAGACTGTCATGTCTCTTTGGCCGCAGAATTTACCTGCCGATCACGCACCCGAGGCCGTCCAGCTTTCTCCAGACGCGGTGGATTCTTGGTCATCAACGTCCCTAGTATACCTGGCGTTTTGGGTAGCAAATGCGTGGGCGCATTATCGCTCCGTACGCATTTTCGCCAACGATCTTCTCCTGTGGGCGTATGATTTGGTTACACCCGCTGTTATCACCGAGTCCACAAATCTCAGCTTCGCCGAGCTGACCATCAGAATGCAAGTAGCACACAAGCAGATCCAGTCTTCTGCTAGTGAGATATGTGCTTCGATGCCATATCATTTGGGATATTCAGTGCGAGGCTCCGATGAGCGACGATATCCGAAGGAGGGCTTTCCAGGCGGTCGCTACTCGCGGAAAATGTCCGCATGTAATATTGTCTGGCCTCTTTACACAGCGGGCGTCGTCGATGGGTTGAATCCATCACAAAAGCTATGGATTGCTCGTCAGTTGGACTTCCTGTCTCACCACGTGGGCGTGAGGCAAGCTTCTACGCTTGCGATGGGGATAAGGAGTCGCGTGTACGAGAATGACAAGATGGCCTGTTTGTTGATTGAGGAATCTTGAAGTTTAAGCATTGGCGATTGAAGAGAGTTTATGACTGACCCGACCTGGACATCTTGGGAGGATATTGAACGATCAAGTGATGATGGCATGGGATTACTTCATCGCAGAATATTTTTTGAGGCAATCTTCCGTCTAGATGCATAATATATTCAGTAATCGCCCGTCAATTTCTAGGCAGCGTTCTCCAATCCGAGTCGAACCTCTTGCAAAGTGCCGCAATGGCTTGCGAGATGATGTCGATCACCTCGTTTCTTTCGCGGTGGCTATGCACAACACCCAAATCAAATTTGTGACTTGATAATTTCCTTTCGTTTTCCCCCCTGTTTTTTTCAAGTTGGGTTTATCTGAAGGTGTGAAGCTCGGATATCATTGGCTCGCAAGCTCGATGTACGGTATTGTCCCAATACGCTTGGCAGACCCTGGTTTGCGAGTCCACGCTGGGGAAGTTTCAATGAAATCTCAAGTGAAGAAAAATGGGCGCAAAGATTTCTCACTTGATCTGCGGCATACCTCGACATAGCCATCAAGGTGAAAGATCATCCAGATCCACAAATATATAACACCGCGCCCAGTCGCTTGATCGCAATGGATCGTGTCTACTTTCAACAGCCGCCGCAGTCTTTGACGCAAGAACTCTTGAGACAACATTCTAAAGTTGGAAGATGATGATGACCTTGTTCGGAATTTGGCAGACGCTGTTGATAGCGACAACAGTCCTGACTACCGGCGTCAGCGCCAAAAGGCCAAATGTTGTTTTCATTCTAACCGACGACCAAGATCTGCACATGGACTCGTTGTCTTACATGCCCAATGTCAAGAAACACCTCATTGACCAGGGGACTTACTATCAGAAGCATTATTGTACCGTGTAAGTTATGACCTACTTAAGTATTCGAAGTCCATGTCTGTTCGCCTCTACTAACGACAAGAAGTGCACTGTGCTGCCCGTCCCGAGTGAGCCTGTTGACTGGCAAAGCTGCCCACAACACAAACGTTACGGATGTTGAACCGCCTTATGGTATTGAACCTTTATCCATTCCGAGACTTGAATTGCTCACAGATGACAGGGGGATACCGGCAATTTATCGACCAAGACCTGAACCAAAACTACCTCCCTGTGTGGCTTCAGAAAGCCGGATATAACACTTACTATACAGGAAAGCTGATGAACTTCCACCATATTCTCAATTACAACAAGCCTTTTGCTGCGGGATGGACATCTTCGGACTTTCTTCTTGATCCGTACACGTACAGCTACCTCGAAAGCGTCTGGCAACGCGACCGAAGCCCACCAAAAAGCGCGGCTGGACAATACAGCACTGACATTCTCGCGGAGAAGGCATATGCATACATTGAAGAGGGAGCTAGCTCGGATGCCCCGTTTTTTGTGACTTTGGCACCGATTGCACCACATGCCAATGTTGATGTTAATATAAATGGGTCAAATGTGTCGCATACCTCGGGGGACCCCATTCCCGCCGACCGACACAAGTCCTTGTTTTCAGACGTTGTTGTGCCCCGGACTCCGAACTTCAATCCTGATGTGGTGGGTCAGCACCGAAATAAATGTCTCGCGAGACAAGAACTAACAAAGGTTTATTCCAGCCCAGCGGCGTAAGCTGGGTCGCAAGGCTGCCACAACAGAACCAGACAGAAGTCGATTACAACGATGGCTTTTATCGTAACCGTCTCCGAGCGTTACAAGCCGTCGACGAGATGGTTGATGGTATTTTCCAGAAACTCGAGAGCTTGGGTATACTGGAGGAAACTTACGTTGTCTACTCATCTGATAATGGGTTCCACATTGGCCACCACCGTCTACACCCTGGAAAGCGATGCGGATTCGAGGAAGACATCAACGTCCCATTGATCATTCGCGGACCAGGCGTTCCGCAGGGTGCAACCACGGATATCGTAACGACGCATACCGATCTCGCCCCGACATTCTTTGATATGTTAGGTATTGACCTTCGTGATGACTTTGACGGAGCGCCTATCCCTCTCACGAGAACGGACATTTATGACGCTGTCACTACGAGGCATGAACATGTTAACGTGGAACACTGGGGAACCGTAAACTCGGAAGGAGTTTTTGGAAATTCATCAGCCGCGGGAAGTAAGTGAACGCATGTGTCAAAAGTCGACAGAGCACTAACAAGCTACACAGCCAAGGAAAATCCAGAGAATACATACAAAGCCTTGCGGCTGGTTGGAAAAGAGCATAATCTTTACTACTCAGTATTCTGCAACAATGAGCATGAGTTGTACAACTTGACTGTATGTCCTTCGTCGCTTTTATGTTTATGAAAAACGAGCTAATTACTGCTCCAGGCTGACCCTTACCAAATGAACAATCTCATGTCCTCTTCATCCAAAAGCCAAGATGGATATGCAGCCTCTGACCTCCAGAAGATGGTTCATCGACTTGACGCACTTCTCATGGTACTCAAGACCTGCGTTGCAAACGACTGCATTGATCCATGGGGTGTCCTCCACCCACAAGGCGACGTGAAAAACCTAGAGGATGCCCTCAATCCCAAGTACGATGCATTTTATGCGAAGAGCTTTGAGACCAACTCGGTCTCATTTACGAAATGTGAGGCGGGTCAGATCTTGTCGTCTGAAGGATCGCTCGAGCCGTCGGTGTATCCGGGGCAGGTGAACTGGGAGGATTTCTCGTAAACATTATCATGTATCAAGCAGACCCAGATTTTGATTCGTTGGTCTAGCTTGGAAGTGCTAGCTGATATAGTATATCGAATTGGTGATTATGGAATCTGCCTGCCTTATCTTTCTAAGGTTGCACCCCCTATACACGTATGAATTCTAGAACGACTCATTCTCCTGGATGCACACTAAGTTGAGTAGCAAAAATAGGGAATCAGGACTATTGGGGATATTCTGGAGTTGGAGGAGGCATTGTTTACTCATTAAGCGTCGAGGCAGCTTGTATGGGCAACTAAGGAAGAAATATGTCATACCATATTGCACTCCCAGGGAAATTTACTACTACATTCGGATGTCCTTGTTGAAGGCAGTGAGAAAATGTAGCATGTCAAGTCGTACGTATTATTACGAACCAGAAGCTCGCAAGCTCCGTAATTTACGCCCCTTTTCGACTCCACAAAAATAAGCTGACCAGCTGCTGGCCCCCACCGTCACGCTCCACCCTTTTTGTCGCAAGCTTTGATTCACCGTCACAACAATCTCGCAAGCCACCGTCATGATGACCAATTCGAGACTTTATCCATGGATCCAGCGTGTGAGGGGGCATTTCGCCCTGGTGTGAAGATCGACGGGCGGCCTTGCAGACTTCAGGATCATATGGGGGCAGAGTATCTGGGTATACAACAACCTCATCGACACCACATTGTCTTTGATGGTTGAACTTATAAATACCAAGAGTTGCTCCACGATATGAAAGTATTTCAAAGATAACCACTTCCAACCGATTCAGACATCTCGATCACAAAATGCGTGCGAATTTCCTGGCCGCGACAACTCTGCTGGCGACCGTCGCCAGCGCTGCGCCTTTCAACAGTAGCAGTCCGTCTGCCGATGAAGCTACTCGGTTCTCCTTGATTGTAAGACAAACCCTTCGCTTCGTACAAGTGATGAGCTTGATACTGACAGAGAGTTAGTACGGATTTCCACTGATCCCCTTTGCTAAATCCGCTGGCGACACTATGTCCATTACCAATGCGACCAACAAGTACTACCATATGAGGGAAATCGCTGGCCCATTGGACCAGAGCATTGTCCGTCCGAATGTGGATACGCTGTACTCGGCTGCTGTCATCGATTTGTCTCATAGTGATATTGTCATCGATATCCCATCCATTGACAATGATCGATACTGGATCTATCCGTTCTACGATCTGTGAGTGCTATGGCGAGCTCAGTCATCATTGAGGCAGCGGGAGTGCTGATTTTACCTTCAGATATGCGAACAACTTTGCCAATATCGGCTCGACCACCAACGGCACAGCTGGCAAATATCTCGTCCGTTATGACCCAAGCAAGGGCAGGGAGACCGGCGTGCATCTTTGCAGTCATATAACAGACAAAGGTGCTGACGACGGCTGCGATGGCTACGATGCTTATATCAACGCCCCGACACCATACGGACAGCTGATTGCCCGCTTCGAAGCCATGAACAACAGTACCGACTTCGACACAATCCACCAGCTACAGAACAAATCCACCATCCACATCACCACCCGTTCACGTTTAGGAGATGCCACTGCTCCACGACTGGGACCTAATATGCTGAATTCGTCCACATACTCCGGAGATATCCCAACTAGGATCATGCAAATGCTCGCCCGCTTTGCCCCCTACAACCCACCCCGTGATATCTCCGACCTACCGCGCGTCAACCGCATGCTCAAGACAGCTGGCATCGACAAAGGCCATTACAAATCCCAGGTTCGCAACCTGACGGCTGTCGCCCAGAGTGCTGCGCAGAAAGTCGGAGTGGCCTTTAACCAACCTCAAAACGTCATGAATCTGACCCACGACTGGCAGATGATTGCTCCCGCAGCACAGGGTGAATACAACACCAATTATGACATGCGCGCATTCATGGCCAATTGGGGCTACCTTGCCCTGACTGCCCAGGAGTCGCTGTACCCTATGTACGCCGGCGATGGGGACACCCTTGAGCTGGGCGCCGATGAGGCTTACATCTTCACATTCAGCGGGAAGCCGCCAGTTATGAAGCAAGGATTCTGGAGTCTGACGGCATACAATGCACAGAAATACCTTATCGAGAACACCCAGGACCAGTACTCGGTTAGTGATCGGTCTGGGCTGACATACAGTGACGGTACGCCTGTTTATGGAGATGACGCTGAAAAGCAGACACAATTCCAAGTTCTGGTTCAGCCGGCAGACAAGGAGCCACCAAAGAACTGGACTTCTAAGTAAGTTTTTCCTGTTTGGAGAACAGACTGAAGAGTTGGCTAATGGTTTGTAGCTGGCTGCCCGCGCCTGCCGGAGGTGGTCAATTTGACTTGACGCGTGAGTATATTATTCATATTGAGCTTTTAAGGACTAAGCTAACATCATTCTAAGTCCGATTCTATGCACCCGAAGATGAGCTCAAGAATGGATATTGGGAATTCCCGGTCGTGCAGAAGCACAAGGCTATCATTGAATAGGCGAGAGAGACCTTGGCCATGGAAAACAGAGAGTGGGCAGAAGTACATTCATGCGGTCGATATTTCCCCTGGAACTCCCCTCTCCACCCTCTCGAAGAACTCTAGCAACACAGAATTCACCTCCTTCTTCGCTTCGATTTGCACCCAGTGACCAGAAGTACTGACACTCCTGATCGTAAGACTATCCGCAATCTCACTCGACTCTGTCGAAATTCCTGCAAATTGTCCTGCAAGGGCAGGTGGCAGGACCATCAAAGTAGGACATGGTATTTTAGCCGACAACCCAGCCTCAGCTTCTTCTTGTAAATTCAAGTTTTCGACCAATACTCGATACCAGTTGAGTGCGGGTGCATGGTTTCCAACCATAATTTTCTGATGGATGCTCCGTTCTTCCTCTGTGATATATGGTGCCAGTTCGGCTTGACGATCTGCTTGTAGCCACGCCTCCATTGCCCCAGTTGGGCCCAGATGATCAGTCCAGACATCGTGGTCTTTTGGATAGAAGAGGGTGAAAAAGGAGTTGCTCTTTTCGGGGATTGTAAAGTTAGCGCCGCCACAAGAAAGAGAGAGAAACGTACGTGTTCATCAAGTATCGCACCAGCAGACTCAGTAACAAAGAAATCAATGTATCCGAATCTCTCCTTTCCCAGAAGCTGTTTCGTCATATTGTTCACAGCCTCAAGGTTAAATCGCTCTCCGGGCTTCGAATACGGCACTACCAGGAACGTCGTCGAGAGTAGTCTATCCGGGAAGTAATTCGCCAACCGGGAGAGTAAAATACTACCCATATCATGCGAGACAGCATGGACACGTTGTAGCTCTTCATGCTCCAGAATCTCGATCATCTCCGCCGCTATGCCTTTCGCCCTATATTCATTTTGGGAGATCGGCTTGCTAGTCCCACCGTAGCCGAGTAGATCTGGTACCAAAACGCCATGGCCTGCTGCGGCGAAGAAGGATATCTGGTGCCGCCAGTCATAGCTAGATGAGGGGAAGCCATGTAAAAACAGAATGGTTGATTTGGTGGGGATTGTAGGTGCGATGAGCACGTAGCTGTATGTGTGGTTTGTCGAAAGAGTGAGACTCTTTGCGTGTTTCGGGAATGCGACCGCGGCCATAGTTCTAAGTTTCAAGTTGTATGTTGAAATAGATTTACAGTGAGGTTCATTGTGGTTTAGATATAACCAACTAAACAGTACGAGGGGCGGCGACTTTTCGGAGACTTTTGGGGTTTTAGTTAGCCAAAACAGTTCGAGGTCTGTAAGGTTGACCAATAACATTGGAAATCATGAATATACTACTTGAGTACAGCAATGATGCACTGACAGTTCTGAAATGGTCTCAGTCAAAAGGTCCATGTTGATACCCCGCATGTGCGGCGCTTGCGGCGCTGTTGGGTATCTACAGCAATGTTCGAGATTGGCTTCTACTTATGTTTTTAGTGATGCTAAATATAGGATCAGCTGACAATTTTGGCCCCCAAGTCACCTGTGGGATCTGTTTACGATCTTTGATCCGCCCACGAAACGAATTGTATTCATGTTGAACTATGGAATCCATATCATTTTATGGTACAAATTCTGGCCTCCAGGCTGGTATTAACAATGGCACAATCAATGCACAGTTCTATCCGCCCCCAGGTAGGTTTCAAGAGCCGAGAGATACGGAATGTTCACTAATCACTTCTTGGCCCAGAGCGACCGGAAACCCCACCAGCTCCTCTCTCGACCGTCCCGTTCCCCCGCGACCCAGACTTTGTCAGTCGGGATTCACTGCTCGATCAGATAGCTGAAAAGATCTCAGCTGCAGGGTCTAGGATAGCTCTTGTGGGCATCGGTGGTGTCGGGTCAGTGCAAAAAAAAAGGTAGTGGGTGGGTTAGTGCTGACACGTCGAAAGGAAATCGCAACTGAGTATCGAATACTCCTATCGAGTCCGATCCCAATCGCCGGCAACATGGGTTTTCTGGATCCATGCAAGTAACCCGGCCCGATTCGAGCAAAGTTTCCGGGATATCGCCAACCAGGCCAAAATATCCGGGCGCAACGATCCCACAGTCAACATCTACCAACTAGTCGAAGGTTGGCTTCGGGATGGCAAGAGAGAAAAGTGGTTATTGATTCTTGATAATGCTGATGATGATGGGTTCCTTCGTCAGTCCTCTGCAACAGGTCAGCAGAGTCTGAAGGTCGGCCAAACCAATGCCTCCACCAAGCCACTATTGGAGTATCTCCCTCGAAACCCGAACGGATCAATAATGATTACAAGTCGGAACAAAGAAGTGGCGTTGAGAATTGTCGATCACCGGGACATTATTAAAGTCGAACCAATGGAAAAGCTCGAGGCGATAGAGCTTCTCCAACGAAAGGCCGAGCTACCAGCAGAAACGCCCGACATTCAAGAGCTAGTGGAAGAACTAGACTTCATGCCACTCGCAATCATACAGGCGGCCAGCTATATCGTACACCGAGAGCCTTGCTGTACGGTATCGCAATACCTAGAAAAACTGCGGAAGAGTGAGGGCTCAGCGAGAAAGCTTCTTGATTATGACGCAGGTGATCTCTTTCGTGATTGGGAAGCAAAGAATTCGATTCTAGTCACATGGCAAATATCCTTCGACCATATTCGACGTATCCGACCGTCGGCCACTGATTTGCTTTCTCTCATGAGCTTTTTCGATCGACAAGGAATCTCAGAGGATCTTCTCCGATTTCATGACAAAGCACAAAACGACGATTCCAACTTGCAGCAAATTGCGATCGAGTACAATGTCGAAGATACAGATAGCACATCTGAATCCAACATGGATCAAAACTTCGAGGATGATATAGCGACCCTGAGGGCCTTTTCATTCATCTCCATCAACAGAGACAGCACTGTGTTCACGATGCATCGGCTAGTGCAGCTGACTGTGCGTGCGTGGTTGAAATCAAAACCTGATGGACAGCTCGAGCGATGGAAGGAGAAATATATCACAATCCTGTGGCAAAGGTTTCCGACAGGTAAATATGAAAATTGGCCGCAGTGCCAGCCGCTCTTTCCACATGTGAAATTGGCTATGTCCCAACGACCGGAATCTTACGAGTTTCTAAGCAAATGGGCTACGCTGCTTTATAATGGGGCTTGGTATGCACAGACAATCGGGCATATTAAGGAATTACGAGATATGGCATCTGAATCACGGAACCAAAGATCATCAATGTTTGGATTGGATAGTGAACAGACTCTCGAAAGCTCTGTTATGGTAGCAGAAGCTTGCCGGCTTGAGGGGCAGTGGGAACAGGCGGAGCAGCTCCAGGTGCAAGTCATGGAGGCTTACAAGACGAAGCTCGGCGCCGACCATCCTCATACGCTGACGAGTATAGGCAATCTGGCATCGACATTCTCAAGTCAAGGTCGGTTGGAAGAAGCAGAGCAGCTCGAGGTGCAGGTCATGGAGACTTGCAAGGCGAAGCTCGGGGTTGACCACCCTAGCACATTGACGAGTATAGCCAATCTGGCGTGCACGTATAAGAGCCAAGGCCGATGGAAAGAATCAGAGCAGCTTGAGATACAGACCATGGAGATTCGCAAGACGAAACTCGGGGTTGACCATCGTAACACATTGATAAGTATGGGCAATCTGGCGTCGATGCTTCGGAATCAAGGTCGGTTGGAAGAAGCAGAACAGCTCCAGGTGCAGGTTATGAAGGCTCGCAAAACGAAGCTTGGGTTTGATCATCCTGACACATTGACAAGTATGTCCAATCTGGCGTTGGTATTCTCAAGTCAAGGTCGGTGGGAGGAAGCAGAGCAGCTCGAGGTGCAGGTTATGAAGACTCGCAAGACGAAGCTTGGGGTCGACCATCCTGACACATTGACGAGTAAAGGCAATCTGGCGTTGACGTTCTGGAATCAAGGTCGGTTGGAAGAAGCAGAACAGCTCCAGGTGCAGGTTATGAAGGCTCGCAAAACGAAGTCCGGGGTCGACCATCCTCACACATTGATAAGTATGGGCAATCTGGCGTTGGTATTCTCAAGTCAAGGTCGGTTGGAAGAAGCAGAGCAGCTGAAGGTACAGGTCATGGAGACTTGCAAGACGAAACTCGGGGTCGGCCATCCTGACACATTGAAGAGTATAGCCAATCTGGCGTCGACGCTCTGGAATCAAGGTCGGTTGGAAGAAGCAGAGCACCTCGAGGTGCAGGTCATGGAGACTTGCAAGACGAAACTCGGGGCCGACCACCCTTACACGTTGACGGTTATGGCAAACCTTGCTCATACCCTTAAGTCATCAACTCAAGACAAAGCCGCTTTGATATTGATGGCTGAATGCGTCCGACTTCGCGAGCGAAGTCTAGGCCCGGGCCATCCGGATACTTTGTCTTCCGAGTCCACTTTAACCCAATGGCGAGAGCAGAGTGACTCCCTATCCTCCAAGGTCACTGAAGCGTCGACTGAACTCAAAGAGGATAACCAAATCCTAGCCAGTTCCACAACAATCTCGCTGCGAGCTTCTAAACCCAGCGAATGTCGTAGGCGCACAGTCTTTTCGTGTCAGGACCCCTGACCACGTTCAGGCATCCAAGCACCACTTGACGGAATCCAGCAGTATCCAAAAGTGGAACCCTATATAGTTTGCATTCTTTGCATCTGTGTGTACATATTTTACATAGGTACTAGTCACAGGATTACTACCCTGGACAAAAAGGGGCAGCAGGTATGTTACCGTATGTAGTAATCATACTACATGGGATTGTGGGCTCGCGTACGCCCTTCTGTAAGCGAGCTGGGCATCCATGGATATCCCCTACGGGGGATCCCACCCCTAGCAAGTAGCGATTAGCTTGATTCCAACCATTAGAGTACCTTGCCCTTGTCACTCTTATCCAGTATATCCACTGCTATTGTGTAGGGTATTCGCCCCAACCCCCATGTGTAGATAGCTCGCAGCCTTCCTGCTTCTCCCTTCTCTCTCTTTCTCTCCCCGCAGTGAATTCAGTCGGTTCCCTTCCGCTTTCTCTTGCCGTCCAGTCTCAACAACTGCCAGGGACTGCTAGGAAGCAGCCCTTACATTTCGCGCTTCTTGAGCAGGAAATAGGATTATACCTGCTCAAACGTTCTGGATTAGAGCTTTGCCTTGAAAAGCGAAGTGATCACACTGATTCACCTTGCAGCCCACCCCTATATGCCGGTTCCGAAGATACTGCGTGACTAGGTTGACAGTAACGGGCGATACCTTGTACTTCAAGAGCGAATACAGAGCCAAGCTCCCAAGCAGGCTTAGTTTTCGTTATCCAAATCCCAGAAAGTGAATATCGCAGATCAAGTTATTGGAGTTCGAAAGCAGCTTCAATTCCAAGTCAACCTCCATACAAAGCATTGATCAAAACACTTGTTTTCCGGGTCTACTCTATTCTGACCTTGAGCCACATGGACCTCTCTATTCCGACGACAGCGAACTCTGGGATGCCATAAGTCTGACTCTCCACGATCCACCTAAAAGAGTGTTTTCTCAAGGAGCTTTGGACAATCTGAAGAAGCGTCTGCTTGAATGTGAGCCCCAAGTTCTCACTCACTGCGACCTCAAGTTGAGCAATATTATGGTGCAAGATGGAAGGGTGGCTGGTGTTCTTGATTGGGAATTTGCAGCATACTATCCCATCTGGTATGATTATGTCTCGGACTCCTGGAGGTGGAGAGAGGACTTCGAGTGGAAAAAAACTCGAGAGCGTATGTACATGGTGAAAAACACGATTATGCGAAGGAATTCTGGACTGATCTGCGCCTGAGAAAATGTCCGAATTTGAATGGAAAGGGCCGAGAAATTTTGGACAGGTTGTCTTCGGATTAACCTGAGGGTTGTAGAGATTCAACTTGAGAAATTGGAATTTGTGAAGTGCCCTGGAGAGACGGTAGCTTTATCGAAAAGGACTGTGGAACTTGAGAAAATACAAATCGATGTATAGATCCTCAGGTTGCTCATTGGAGTTAAGCGAAAAAATGCTTTCTAGACAATGACCTCTCTTTGCTATTAGACCGAGACTGGAAGACATCGAAATTAATTGACAAACCTGATTCTGTAGTTGAAAGTAGGGGGGAATGTCAAGTTGTCGATCTCAACGGCTCGGCCTATGGAGCCCGGAGCTCACCACACGGGGGCTACAATTGGGTACGGAGTACCGCGTATACTCGACATGAGATTGAAATCGAGAATAACAGTCAGATCGCAGGGATAGCAGACTAGGATTGTCTGGAGATGCCAACCATGTCTACTGTAATTAAATAAAAAAAAAGTAGGACAGAATCACTCATCGCGTACAACATATGCTGGAGTCATCGGCTTGAATTCCCCAGAAAAAGAAAAGAGACTCAAATAGCCTCGCCTCTTAGGCTTGGCGGGGTAACCACTTCTGGGATAGTCTGCACGTGAGGGTAGAGTACAAGAATTCCTCTCTCCCCGCACTTTACCCCCTTCACTCATCATGGCACCTCGAAATCCCTCAGAGCAGACAGTCCTCAAGTCACCGAAGGACCAGACTCTACGCTTTCGCGAAGATGGCACTTTCCATATCGGAGTGTTTGAGGACTTGCATTTCGCTGAAGGTGCGTTGGACGCGTGAAACGGCCGCCAAGCGGGATCTAGCTGATCGGCCTTAGATGTGGAGAAAGACAAAAAGTCCAAGGGGGTGATGTCATACATTCTGTCCGAGGAAGACATTGACTTGGTCGTGATCAACGGTGACTTGGTATCCGGCGAGAGGACCCACAAGGCCGATTCGAAGAAATACATTGCTGATGTTGTCTCTCCGCTCGTCGAGGGCGGCTACCGATGGGCATCAACCTACGGGAACCATGACAGCGAGGTCAACCTCAACCCGAAGGAGGACATGTACGAGGCTGAGAAGAAGTTCGACAACAGTCTGACGCGGAGTTCTATTTCCGGTGATGAAGCCGGGATCACCAACTACTACTTACCCGTGTTCTCCCACGGTGACAAGAATACAACCACGCCGGCACTCCTTCTATGGTTCTTCGATTCGAAGGGCGGGCACTATTACCAAAAAGAAGGGAAGCAGGGTCCCTCCGTGAAGAGACCCAGTTGGATCGACGAATCGGTACGACTTCCGAATCATATGATTTGACAAGGGTATTAACAGTGTACTCCATACAGGTTGTCGAATGGTTCACAGAGACAAACACCAAGCTGCGAAAAGAGTACGGTAAAGTCGTGCCATCGCTGGCATTCTACCATATCCCCGCGCATGCAATGTTGCTAGGACAACAAAGAGGCCGCCTCGACCCTCATCTCACGCCCGGCGCGAACCGTGAACGCGTCAATCCACAAGGAACAGGCGATTGGAAATACGATAGTCAGGACGTCAAATTCATGGAAGCCCTCCTCAACACCGAGGGACTGATCGCCGGTTTCAGTGGCCACGACCACCAAAATGATTGGTATGAGCTTCCCGCGTCCCTTTTGGTGCGCATGCTGTATATTCCTGATTCTAACAATGCATAGGTGCTTTAAGTGGGACGGTTCGCTGGTAGACCATGACCTGGTCGGAAACGGGCTCAACATGTGCTACGGTCGCCATACTGGCTATGGAGGCTATGGAGATTTGACTCGAGGTGGACGGCAGATTCTACTCAATGAGAGTAATCTGACTGAAGATACGCAGACATGGATTCGTTTGGAGGACGGGCTCGTTCAGGCGCATGTTACGCTGAATACTACTTACGGGCAAGATCCTTATGCTGCTGTTACGAATGTTGGCCGGCCCAGCATTCACAGCGAGTCATCTTTGCTTCCATTCTCATGGCTGTGGTTTCCAGTCATGGTGCTTTGGCGGTGGAAGATTTAATAATTTGAGCTTTGGGGATTGGCGTTTGGGGTCAATCTCAGTGCCCCGGTGGCTGACATATTCATATACAAGTTTTTGGAGAGATGAGAAAACTGCTCAAGTGTCTCTGCTCTGTATCCCGCATTCTACGAGTCTACAAGTAGATCCTTGCACCACCAAGTAAAATCTAGGGTACTAACTCATTTTGCAGTAGTCTAGATTTCTAGTCCCAGCTCAATGAGCATCGACTCTGCAGCAATGAGAACGCGAAGGGAGACTCAATTGAACAGGTTATACAGCAGGCGCTCAGGCTCAAAGGCCCCAGCGCTGCGTTCACTCACACAAGTTACTCAACTTTGATTGTGTCTCCCACTCCACAAGCCCAGTGATCACTCTGTGTTACTTTGTACGCAATACTTGGACAAACACGGATGTTCCCTCAGTCTATGCTTTACTCATTCTATCACGCAAAGAGGACATTGGAGCCCTGATTCTGGTGCATTGAGGTCTGTCTTTCAATCGTCATCTCATCTATTCTGGTATTAGGGATTATGTACAAGTCTGTCTATATACTCCCATAACATCTCATATACTAAGTATTGCCAACATTTCTACTCCACCTCACAAGTAGATGTAGCAGAAGGGCCCAGAAACGGTACTCATGAGGTCGCGCATGGCAATGGGGCCAGCACCAGCATGACCGATATCAATCACGGTGTCGAGAGTAGTGTTGGCCGACTCGGGCTGATTCAAGAAAGTGCCAGTACCAGAAATTGCGTTTCCGCGCTTCTTCAAGTCCAAGTTCTGCCAGATCCACCAGGTACGGTCAATCATACCGTGGTGGTGCCAGAACGCCGGGTCACCGGGGCTAACAAAGACATCGCGAGCAGGATCACCGCCCATCGAGTAATGACCGCCACCGTGAACACCGATCGAGCCACTGCCGGGAACACCCTGCATGCTCATCTGGAAGTCCCAGACGTCATCATTGCTCAGGATCAAGTCCACGGTTGAGGTGAAATTGGCATAATCGGACAGAATTGCGGTGGTTAGATCGCGGTTCAGACAGCGTGGGTTGTAGGCCAGTGGGTTGGCTGCGGCGCTGGTGTTGCCGCCGGGAAGCATCAATGCGGCAGGGCCCAGGTTGACCTTGTAGTCCTTGAAGGGACCGCTGGTCACGCAGCCGCCGCCTGTGCCGGTGGGCAGGTGGATGATGGGGTAATCACCCAGAGTGAGTTGGATGTCGCCGGTGGTCTCCACCTTCGCACCGTTGCCGGACATGGAGGTGTCACTGCCATCGAAGACCTGGGACTTCTCGATGTCATGAGCATCGGCACCCCAGTTCCAGTATCTGTGATTATATTAGTTGCCAAGCATGAAACGTGGGGAGCTCCTTCTTCGGAATGAACAAAACTTACGGGTAGTCACCGGTGTAGCCACACTCATTGCGCAAAGCTTGCTCGAAGTTCCAGATAAAGTATCTGTGCCAGGCCAGGAAGGTACCCGTGTAGTGGATCTGCAATGTTTGGTTGATGTGCGTCGCGACGAAGTCATCGTAGCGGGTACGCGCACCCGGCGCGATGTTGGAGGGCGTGCGCGACGGCAACTTCTGAAGGCAGACCACGGACTTAATGTACGATTTCTTCTGAGTGGCAGAGAAAGTCCTCCAATCGCGACGGACACGGAGGTTCCGAAGCGAACATTGACCGCGCTTCTCGATGTCCGAGTCACTGGAGACCGTGTCGGTGGTGGTGTTGTAGGCCACCTGCGCGAGCTGGTCCAATTGGGCCTCAGCGACCGGCAATGAAGTGGACGCAGCAGTGGGAATAGCAGATGAGCTCACTGCCACACCATCTTGGGCGGCTGTGGGCATAGCCCAGGCCTGCGCGAGCAACGCTCCCACGGCAACAGCAGAAAAAGCAACCATGGCGAATGACGAGCACAATGTGAAAGCTTGACAAAGATTTCACGTTCACACTGAGAAATGCTGGGCGAAGATCGAAGATGAATCCGGGTATGATTGTCGGGTTATAAGATCTTTGCGATGCCCCTTGGACTTTCGGCAATCCAATCGGAGCTAATCAATGCCTTTTGCGCGTTGACCAAGTTGAATCATTTGGGGGCCTCTCGGGGCCGAACAGCCCGTCTCCACTTGATACGACGTTGGCAGAGAAGTGGACAAAAGTGGACACGCCATCCGCGAGAATCCTTTCGCCACTCGGGCCAGGGATCGGCCCCTTCAGACCCTGGAGATCTCAGATCTCAATGCTGTGTTGAACGTGTGAACAATCCATATGATGTTGGAAAAAGAAGGTAAAAAGCAAACAGATGCATCTCGTGTTGGCACAGACCCCCTTGCTAATAGCTTGGCGCATGAAATTCTTCCCAGCGGAACGGGGCAAGCCTTTCAGAGTCTGGGTGTCTGGCCCGATGCCCTAAGTACGAAAAGGGAATAATTAATGGCTGAATATATGAGCTCCGATGGTTCCCAAGTCCCAAACTCTCTCAGATGCTTTTACTGATGCAGTGGATATTGCTCATTGGTGGGGTTTCGTTTAACTGTGCTTTTCCCCTGAACTGATGGAAGCCGAGGCTCATGGAGGGTATTGTTTCATCTAGCAGCAGACGCCACATGAGCATTGTGGGTTGACCTCCGTTGTGGCCCTGGAATTGGATCCCCAATGAAGGTAGATGGACCGGAAAAGAGAGAAAAGCGGATCGTGGAAATCATCCAGAAGCGTCCGTGGCTGCGAAGCCTCAAAATTGAAGCAAATCAGAACCCTATTGTAAACACTAATAGAGTGATCTCCGATGATTCGCCCATCCGAGCTGTCGGATAGCGTAACGGCTTTCAACGATGTTTCGAAATTCAAGATCTTTCATTTTTGGCCTGAGTTCATACGGAATTTTGAGTATTTTCAATCGCTGCGACACGCCGTCTACGGTCTACATAACCCCAAGCTCCCTTCATCTTCGCCAGATAACCTTACACCAAACATGTCGGCAGAACATCTAGGTGGACTACAAGATGAGAATCAAGGCCCGAGAATTATAATCGCGACGGCGATCACAACGGCCGCTGCGCTGATCGTCGTGATTGCCAGATTCTATGTCCGCATCTGCATCATTCGGAACGTCGGATGGGATGACTATGTGATGGGACTGACAATGCTACTATCGGCCTCCGGATTTGCAATCACTGTCCCCGAAGTGAAATATGGCGCAGGAAGACATGTAGTCTTTGTTGGCGAGACCGCCAAAACAGCGATGCATCTGAACTTTGCTACCCAGGCGATCTACCTATGGGCAATCGGTACAGTCAAGATATCAATTGGTCTGTTCCTGCTTCGCTTTGCAGGAAAGAAAGGCTACAAGTGGTTTATCTGGGTAGTCATGGTGGCCATGATGCTGTATACAGCCATTTGTTTCTTGACTTTGATCTTTCAATGCAAGGATATCCGAACCAACTGGGACCCTACAGTGAAGTCCGAATGCTTCTCACCGACACAACTCTTGACACTGAGCTACACAAACACTGGTGAGATGAATATCTTTTTTACTCTCTACTTCAAGCTGACATCTGCAGCATTGAACATTCTTACGGATCTGATTTTCTCCATTCTACCGGTTTTCATGCTACGGTGCGTTTCCCCCGATCAATATCTTGGGTATTGACTGACATCCTTACTAGCCACCTTCAGGTCAATCGCCGGGTTAAGGCATCTTTGATCTGCATCCTAGGCCTCGGGGTCTTGTAAGTCATAATCAACTGAGTCGATCATATCTTGCCACTAACCCTTTGGAAGTGCCTGCGCTGCCGCCTTTGTCAAACTGTCCATTCTTCCAAACTACGGCCGCACCGGTGACTTCCTGTGGGACTATACCAACCTCACAATCTGGGTAGTGTACGTCAAATGACATTCCGACCGTCTCAATCAGAATGTTGCGCTAACCTTATTCAGCACGGAATGCAACACGGGTATAGTGGCTGGCAGTCTCCCGACCCTGAAGCCCTTATTCAAGAAGGTCCTCGGCTCATACGCCTCCCAATCCAAGACGGCCCGCGATTATTTTACCTTCAAGCGAAGCAAGCTGCGCTCGGCTTCCAGGTCTGATGGAACCCCCCTTGAATCGCTGGCACATAACGGAAACCGAAGCGTTGTCGCACACCACACTCCGACCAAAAATTTGTACCCCAACCTTGAATCACCGTCCAGCACACCCACCGATGCCCGAAGTCAAGCGAGTAATTCCAGTGAGGAACGTATTCTACCAATTCAGGGAGAGATTCTCTGCACGACCGAGGTCAGGGTCTCACATACTAATGATCACCCACTCCCATCTGGTCCGCCGGCACCCACGCTGGGTAGAATGAGATCGTTTAGAGGGATGGGACATGGTGCTGATGACCGTGTTTAATGTGGTATTTTCAACGGAGCAATTTTCTTGTATATCACCAGCCCTGGAGGCGCATTATGTTAATAGATTTCGAATTTATATTGCAGTAAACAGATATGTCCACCCTGCATACCCCTTATCTCAGAGCTCATTCATATCATTCGCGTACGAGTACAAGTAATTTAAGTAGTATCCCTTGTGAGTTCTAAAGTTTCACATCCATGGGTGCAACCTTGTGGAGCCTTTAGAAAAATGTATGTTTCTCGAGGGACTAACTGGTATGATATTAAATCCCATATTAAAACTGATATTGAGTTTAGAAACAATAGATTAAACGGAGGGTCGCTTAGAGCGTCGGCTTGTTTGTGAAACTTTAGAAGTGGATACAGGAGGGGTTCGACCCTACAGATTGGAGATCTAAACACATTGTATGGGAATCATGCACTTCAGTTGATCGGTCAATTAAACATTGGTTATTCATGTGAAGCTGGATATGAGCTTGCGAAAAAAGTAGGACTCCAAAATAAAATCATTGGGGCTACAGGCATGGGGTTTTAAACCTCCCGAGCCTGGCCATTCGCTTCTCCGCTGTGGACAGTCTTTCCTGTCTCCTTGAGAATCACAAGTACAGATTCGTATGAGAGTGTAGACTCTGCATTGACAAGGACAGTCTTGTGTTCGAGACTGACGTCGAAGGATACAATCCCTTCACCCCAGAAAGAATTAGCCGCAAAAATCACAAACACACAGGACTGCGATCAATCAAACTCACCATCGACACCCTTCAGAGCATCTTCCAAGGCACTGGAGCAGCCAGCACATCCCATCTGCACGTTAAAGTTGTATTGGTTGGGAGCCATTGCGAAATGAAGTTTTCAAGTAGATCAAACTCGTTGGTTGGGTATGGGATCGAGAAAATGAGACAATTGATGCAGGGAGATGAATTGTGAGGGAATATCCGAAGTTTCCTTCTCAAAATATACTTATGGAAAGTCTTGAGAGGTGTTTGTGCTATAGGATGTTGGAATCCACCTAACACTTCACTACCGCTTTAGGCAAGTCCGAATGCTGGTGCCAACGCCGAAATGCGCCTTTAATGCGTTTTTTTAATTCTCCACCGGAGCATCATCTGGACAACATTGCTAGTCCGTATAAGGGTCAGATGATTTCTACCAGTTCAATGCCCAGTCCCGATATAGTCGATAGCGAAACCAGCTTCTACTGTATCCTGTTCACTGCCTTGTTTTTACCGGGACCCACTACCAAGGAACTTTTGCTCCACCGCCATTATGTATAAAGATAGACAGAGCTCGTAAATATAACGATACGAATACTTCATAATATAGGTATCTTACCGAAAAGAAAAAGAAAATTGTATTCCTAAAACGACCTTTTAAGAATCCTCGGCGTGGGTACAACAGCATATGAGTAGCAGCAATTGTTAGCCAATATCGAAATAGGTTTTAACAACTTTAGAAGTATACAGATGATCCTCTTTGCTCCAATCATTTACATGAAATTATTCCGACATACATTTCCAGCGGCACAGTCATCGGATATATAGACAACAGCAAGCCTTAAAGTAATTTATTCCTTTCCACCGGCAGCCACCTGGGCTGCAAATTCCAGAGACCATGGAACCTTTGATGTCGAAAAGCAGAGGGAGGGATGTGGACCAATTAGAAACCAGGTTTTTTCTAGACGATCTCCAGAATCTTATCTTATTCTCCAAGACATGCAGCTTGGAGGGCATTTCCATCATCTCCACCTTGGACTTTGACCTTGGCTCCTTTCTCCAGCAGCAACTGAACAATATCATTGTGCCCTTCTGCAGACGCAGCTTGGAGAGGACTCTCAAAGCGGTCATTTTGGACGTTGACTTCGGCTCCTTTGTCCAGCAGCAATTGCACAATCTTCTTGTATCCCCACATAGATGCAGCTCGGAGAGCACTCCCGAAAGCTCCATCCTGAGCGTTCAGTTCGATTCCTTTCTCCAGCAACAACTGCACAACCTTATCGTGTCCTTGTGAAGACGCCATTTGGAGAGCATTCCCAAATATTCCAGCTTCGGAATTGATGTCGGCATTGACCTCGGCTCCTTTTTCCAACAGCAATTGCACAATATGGTCGTGTCCTTTAAAAGACGCAGCTTGGAGAGCATTCCCGAAATTTCCACCTTGGACGTTGATCTCGGCTCCTTTCTCCAACAACAATTGCACAGTCTTTTTGTTTCCGTTATGAGATGCAGCTTGGAGAGAAGTCCCGAAGTTTCCACCCTTGGCGTTGACTTCAGCTCCTTTCTCCAACAGCAACTGCACAATCCTATCATGTCCTCTTGAAGATGCAGCTTGGAGAGCATTCCCAAAAAATCCACCCTTGGCATTGATTTCAGCTCCTTTCTTCAACAACAATTGCACAGTCTTTTTGTTTCCGTTATGAGATGCAGCTTGGAAAGCATTTCCGAAATATCCATTCTGAACGTCGACCTCGGCTCCTTTCTCCAGCAGCAATTGCACGATCTTCTCGTGTCCTTCTGAAGACGCAGCTTGGAGAGCATTCCCGAAATATCCACCCTTGGCATTGACTTCAGCTCCTTTCTCCAGCAGCAATTGCACAATCTTATTGTGTCCTTCTGAAGACGCAGCTTGGAGAGCATTTCCGAAATATCCACCCTTGGCATTGACTTCAGCTCCTTTCTCCA